>QVOB01000815.1:0-21449 GCA_014839585.1 Pseudomyrmex concolor | reverse complement strand
AAAAAGCGCTCGAAGAGATTTCACAAGATGGTGCGTCCGCGATAAGCTCGTAATGCGCATTAGTCGGGCGTGAATCCTTTATCTCGCCTCAAAAGAAAAGGATGACGTTATCTATTAATTACTACTGGAAAGGAGAAAACGGAAGGAAAACAAGTAACACTGAAATGTGTCTGATTGCATTATTAATAACAATTTTATTTTTACATATCGTCGCTTGCACGAAGTTTCTTGTTCCCACGCTATTGTATATGCTTGTTTGTTGAATCCGTTTGTGTCGTCGAATGAATAAAAAAATAGTTGTGTGTTTGAATTGACGAATTTCGACACGACGAATTTAAACACGAAGCGACACAGGGAGATAAAAGATAACAGCGTTTGAATACATGACAAAGCTTAAGTAACAATAAACACACAATACACGTACGTACACACGCGGGCAAATGCATCGCGCAGTGTCGTAGGAAGAGATAGTACGTCACTGGCGATGAGTCAGTATTCCCTCTCCCTCCCTGTGACAACGGACGCGCACTTTCCTCCCCGCGGACGTTTCATTACTCAACAACACGATACTATCGGCGATAGTCGTCGAAATTCGCCGATGCCTTCGGCAACCTGTCACGAGCATTTGCCTCAAATGGTCATCGATACGCAAATATGTTCTCCAAAGACATACCGTTCGCTTTTGACCGATAAATCAATTCTTCTTTTTAAAATCTCATGTTTGATTAATGCGTGAACTTGTGCAAATGTTAAACAGAAAAAACTTACTACACACACACACACACACACACACAGAGAGAGAGAGAGAGAGAGAGACAAAGGATTTTTTCTAAATGTTATATAGTCTGGTTCTTTTTACAAATATTATAATATTTTTTTCTAAATATTTTATTTAGTCGAGATCAATATCTCTTCTTGTTCAAGTATCTTTTATTTTTAAGTTGCTGAGAGTTCGCTATTTTACGCACTTTGTGTTTCTAATAGTTTTCCAACTAATCCGAGTGATTCTTTGATATCATATCGATCTATACGATTAAATATCTCGAGCGATATTTAATCGTAATGCTATACGTGTCGGTATCGTTTAATGTATATCAACTTCTTTCAACAAGCTTTGTGTCAGCATCGTCATGCACGTGGGCGATACTTCGATGAATAAAAATATCGAGACTTCTTCGGTGTTTCCTCGTATTATCGCCGGTCACACGAGAACGTGTCGTCACGATTAGCGTCGCGATAGACTAGGCGAGAGAGCGGTTCACGCTCGGCGAATCGCGACGTATCCGGCGACGGATCGATTTAAATGCCTCGGCGGAATCGCGCCGCAGGAGTAGCAGTCGCTATGTGCGTTCCCCTGAGAGAGGGAGAGGAAAAGAGAAAGAGAGAGAGAGAGAGAGAAAGGAAGACAGAGAAAAAAAGTATCGCCCCTTACGCACTATAAAAGGACCCTCGTCCGAGCCGCCGCCACCCCTCTTTCGCCGCCGCTTTTCCTACTACTTCCACTGCTGCAGCAGCAGCAGCTGATGCCGTTGCTGATGCTGATGCTAGTGCTAGTAAAGGCTGCTTTCTTGCCTGGCTACATGACGTTGCGAAATCGATAATCTCGTCGTTGCTTATCGGATAGTTGCGGTAGATTTTGTTCCCTTTGAAACAAAGTCTCAGATACTTTTCCTTGCCAATATCGAGTACTTTGGCATTGACAGTGTCGTTCTTTTTCTTTCACATATCATATATATACTAGGCATTAGCGAAGTATCGATAAACCTCCGAGGCGATACCGAGAAGCGATATACGTGCGTCAGAAATTGTGTTTTACGGACTTTACTACTTTAGATGAGAACGTAACGAGATTGTAAAGATACGTGAGGAAAAACATTGAAATGTGTCATCCGATCGAACAATGTCACGCTGCTGTAGACGAAGTTAACGCTGCGACGAGCGAGAGAGACAACGGCGACTATGTCGATCCTCAGAACGACAACGACGAGGACGATGTCGGCGACGTCGTCATCGTCGTTGTGCTTCGTAGGCGTGGCGGAATCGAACGTCGCGCGAGATCGGAGCGCGATGAAGAGGGAGAAAGCTGCACAGTCGGTTCTTTGAATATACACTTCCTCCTCTAGTGTTTCCATGGTTCTGTCGATGCCTCGATAATCGACTACCGATTTCTGATTTTCATCGTCGCCGACGTTCGATTCTTGCTCGTTTAATTTCACAGGATGATGCAACCGCTCAGGCGAGTAATCGTCGTTGATGTTGCAAACGGCGATTAGGTACCGGTTTTTACAAAACTGCGCGAGTTATGCGCCTACGACGTGTGCATGTGTACGTTATCCTCGTTAGTCGCTCATTTCCATGGTCACCTCCTCATCTTTCACCTCGTTTAGAAGTAGCGTTTTTATTTAAGATCGACTGGTCGATATATATATTTAAATTTTAAGATTTGTGTATTATTAAAAAATATGCGAGAAATTTTGTATTTAAAAATTTTTAACAACAAATTTTAGTTTTTTTTTTCTGATACGCAACGTTAAACATCTTCGTCCGACGCAACAATTCCCGAAATAAAAATCTTATTAAACTCCGGTCGATCTCGAATGAACAATAACATTGTTTCATAATTATTTCTCCCTTATACGTCGTCAAACGTCGTGACAAACGTTACATTCGCAATGACTATCACTCCAACGATCCGCTGGATCGTTCCATTGAGCCAGACGGACATTGAATGAATGAACGATTGCGCTGTATAAATCGTGTCGTGTACAACGACAGTCGGCTGTTAAAAAAGTTTATGCATTTTTCGACCGACAAACGCGTCGTCTTGTTATTCGGCTCGTTATCGTCATGAGATGACGACAGCTCATGTGGATAGATGTATCGAACGTTCGTCGCGTTTGCAGATAATAATCCTCCACGTCGCACACGTTGTGTCACCAACGATGATTTTTATTTTTCCCGCAAACATCAGCGGTAATAATGCTATAAACGACGTCTTTTTTCCTTATTCCGACGAAGAACGCTGAAATCGCAATTTCCGAAGTGAACGAAATAAGTCACTCGAGTCTTAATCTGCAATTTAATTAACTGATTTTTTTAGCAACGAACTGCTTCTATCTCTTTCAGTTCTTTTTACATAAAGAAGAACTCTCTTAGAACTTCGCTCTTTCTGATAAAAAAAACTTTCCTTATTTATTTTCTATTTTGTTGTCAACAATTTTTTTGTTTTTGTCTTTTGACCGATGTTGAAATAAATATATTCGCAGAAGAAGAAAGTCCACGTTCATGCATGAGCAATGTGTTCGAGGAATATTATCCTTGCAAGATTTTATCGTCAACCGAACCTACTCGGTTTCACTCCCTTATTCTTTGCCCACGAGGCGTTCTCATAGCGCAACGCGTCGCTGATTAAAACGTGCCGATGGAGCATTCGGTGTGTTCTAAAGCTTCGGCACACACACACACACTGAAAACGAATACGACTTCTCCAGATAGAAACGACCTTCGGCGAGATCAGATTTCTTCTTCGCGCCCGGACTTTCGGCGTTGCCGTTTCACTTTTCACGCACTCGCGCCTTTTTAACGTCCTCGTTTCTCTTCGCGCGAGTGTCTCCTTCTCTCGTTCCACGCTGTATAAGATTACGCCACTGTTCGCGAGAACGCGTCCGACACTCGCGTTTAGGAAAAAATTTGAATAAGAGAGAAGGAGATTACCGTGTAGCATTCGACGCGAATTCGTGAATCCGTCTCCATATGCTTTGCATATGTAAAGCGGCGGCGACGCCTTCCGATGCTCTGAGTCAGTTCGCGTTTGTGTCGTCCGTGTAATTATTTCTAATATAATTCGTGTATATATCCGCAAAAAAGAATTATATCGAAAATAAACTCGCGTTCGATCTAGGCTGCATTCCGATATTCATTGCTGAGAACGTGACGTCACAAAGCAGTTCTAGCGTTCCGTAATTGCTTCTGACATTTTTATCATCAGTAAGTTTGAAAAAAAAAAAAATTGTTTATCGAGCGCGCTGTAAAAATTACGTGAAATCAATTTTTTTTTGCATGTACATATGGTGAATTCGACATTCATCATCGTTCGCAGTGAGTGAAAATATGTGTAAAACATATGTAAAACATATATAAAAAGAAGAACAGTTTTAGGAAATGTAGATAAATTGCGAATTCATATCAAACGGAAGTACATGCACATTTATAATAGATCTTAATATAAATTAGATGTCTTAATACAAATAAGACAAATATTACAATCTTTTCATTAGTTCCTGCGTCTATGTACATATAAATTAAACGTATCTCCATATGTTCGGCGAATGTCGCTGTTTTTCTACTGTGAATGTCTTACTTCGCAAACGACAGTAACGAAAGCAGGAAGGGACGACGAAATCTATGACGTTACATGCTCTCACGAGCTCGTCGTCGGGAGCTTACTGTAACATATTAGAACGAATGCTCGCATCAGCTTCGCTGGCAGTGAATATCGGAATGCACACACTCCTAGTTTTAGCGAGAATCGCTGGGAAATTCCATAACGCGTTTTCTGGCGCTTCTCTCTCTCTCTCTCTCTCCATCACTTCCTCAATATGTTTTCCAAAAGATTTAAATGGTCCGAAGAAAGCGCGAAACGCCAGAAGAATCCGAAGCCCGATGGAATTTCGAGACATTTCGCGATCGATCGGGTGCGAAGGGGGTGTGTCGAACCCCCACTCGCCACCGCACCCCGCTTTTACGCGCTCTCTCGAGAATTACGTAAGTTGAGACGAGCCGAAACGACACGACGGTGCCGAGTGGTAATTTCGCAACTACCAGATATATTTCTGCGACTGGATGGTTGTCGATCAATTCTTTAATCGGTTCTTTAGTTTTTATATTAAAAAAACGCGATGGTTAGAAGCGCAAATATATATAGATAAGCTTCAATAAAGAGAAGCGCACATGACGCCCGACTTTTACTATATAGAAAAAAATTATATTTTTACGAAAATTTGTAATTTCACGCACAAAAATAATGTAATTATACACACAAACATAATTATACACACACACAACATTATCATTCACATGCAATTTTCTTTTCCTATACGTAGTGTGTGGAACTGAGAAGAGTCCCTGGCTGTGTCTGCACTGCGGTGCCGTGTATTGCGGACGATACGTAGGGGGCCACGCATTGCAGCACTACGAGACCAACACTCAGCATTGCGTGTGCATAGACTGCGAGAGTCTGGCAGTATTCTGGTAAGTTTCTGCGCCGTATTTTACCTTGCACGCTTTCATTTCGCGGAACTCTTGTGAGAAATCATTAAAAAATCCAATTTTCAATACGATAACCGATTGATAATAAACGTTATTGATGTATTACCGCAAAAGAAGCTCTCTCTCAAGTGCATCGTATTCGATCTCTACTATGGGAAAGCTATATATCGTATTTTACACTCGTTTGTTTCAGTTATACCTGCGATGAGTACGTGGTGAACGACACCACGAGCGGTCAGATCGAGAAGATACGTCGCGTGACTTTTCGCAAAGAAGAGCACAAGGAAAATGACGAGAGCTGGAGCACGTCACCGTCCACGTCGCCACCGTCCTCGAGAAGACGCGACAGTGACGGCGGCGGCGGCAACGGCGACGATCACAGCGAGGACCCGGACGCTCTGTGGAAAGCGGAGGTGGTCGTGAGAAACTTGAGGCCGAGAACGTCGCGCAAAAGGTTACACTCGCTCGACGCAAGCAGCGCGGACAATCGGCCGGCCAAGAGGCGCAGCTCCAAGAGTACCAAAGAGAAAAAGGTCGTCGGCCTGAGGAACCTCGGTAACACCTGTTTCATGAACGTAGTGCTGCAGTCCTTCAACAACATCAGCCATTTCTGCGAGTACCTCACACAGATGCCGTGTCTTGAGGGCATCGCCTTTGACGAGTCTACCGGACCGCCCACGCATCGCGGCCGCATTGTTACGCCGGGTCGCGCGAAGGAGATGTCCATGAGCGACGCCCTGCTCGCCGAGGAGCTCCGCAAGGTGTTGCTCGGTCTGAGTCTGGGCGGTTCCAACGGTCAGGCGATCTCGCCCGAGTGTTTGTTCCTGGCCATCTGGAAGGTCGTGCCGAGATTTCGAGGCTATCAGCAGCAGGACGCCCACGAGTTCCTCACCTACATGCTCGACCGGTTGCACACCGAGTTGCTGCAACTGCTGCCCAGACTGGGACACGAACCGTTAGGCTTACGCGGCAAGCAAAGCATCGTCACCGCCGTGTTTGGGGGCACTCTTCTTAGCGTGGTAAGTTTAAGAGTTTTAAAGACGGTCCGATTTTAGACGGACAGTATCTCGATTGCGCACGAAACAAACGTTCGTATAATAGCCTCTTCAACGAGAGGAAAAGTTTCTTCTGCGCTCTCTCGAGAGACTGGTGTAGCTTGCGAAAGTCAAAGTGTCTCTTTCGTTTTCTTCTTGGGAGAAGCGCGGACGAATTATGGATCGCGTTTCCTCGCGCAGGTCCACTGCATGAACTGCCGTACGGACTCGAAGACGCACGAGCCTTTCCAGGATCTCTCGCTAGATATACCGGACAGGTTGCAGCGAACCAGAGCGAAGGAACAGGAGGAAGTATGCAGTCTGATTTACAGTCTGACGCGATTCTTCAAGGTCGAGGAGTTGGCTGATAGCGAGCTCTATTTCTGCGATAATTGCATGGGGAAGCAGAGGTCCACCAAGAGGTTCTGGATACACAGACTGCCTAACGTAAGTCTCGAGATTCATAAAAAAATCTTGATTTTAAGTTTTGTTTTTAAGAAATTTCGACATTTAAAACATCGAAAAAACACGAGCACATTCTTATGAATAAAATTAGACTTTATGTTCTATTTTACGCCCCTGTATTTCCTTTTTATATACATATATATATCGATTTTTCCACGTTGTTCTAATTTCACCGAACGGTGAAATGCATTCACCGGCATGCAATGTAGTTTGCACGAACAGACGTGACCCGAATAGAGAACTTTGATCAAGTAGAGAAACATTTGACGTAGAAACAGCGGCGTAATCGATGCTTATATGCGTGTGCCTCGCTCTTTTCAGGTGTTGTGCCTTCACATTAAAAGATTTAGGTGGTGCAATTCCTATCGCTCGAAGGTGGACACGCAGGTGGATTTCCCGATGGAGTCCCTCGACATGTCCGCGTTCACCGTGCGCGGCGTGACCGGGACGAGATTGGGCGCTCAGAATAGTCACCTTTATGACTTGGCTGCCGTTATCGTGCACCATGGTTCCGGGTACGCTCTCCCAAAACAATGTTTCTCGTTAAAGACGTTTCGAAAGTTTCATTGTGGCAATTATCGCACGATATTTATCGTCAATATTATGTACACGATAAGATAAAGAAATCATTGCTTCCTTGTTCATAATCTGCGTTTGAAAAATATCTTTGGCGAACGTGTATTTTTCAATTATCCGAACTGCGTTAATAATGTTCTTAATTTTGGCAAAGATTGAAGTTTTCTTGAATAGAATTTTTTTGTGGCTGTGTAATTTTTATGCGTTTGAACATTTAGACTTGCTCGCAATATGTACGTAATATAGTTTTTATAACGAAAGAAAATTTGTTTTTCTTGTGATAGGACACAATTGCTAACTGTGTGTTACAGTGCCGGTACTGGACATTACACTGCCTTCGCCGTGCATGACGGCCAGTGGTTCCACTTTAACGACAGCTCCGTTCGGCCAGCGACTACCGACGCTGTCGCTAAATGTAAGCCTTACATCCTCTTCTACGTGCGGAGAGAGTTCTCTATTCCACCCCCCTTGTGACGTCGTTTCCCCGACAAGAAGTCCCGTCCTGATAGTGCGAGCTTCGATGATGACGACGACGACGACGACGATGACGACGACGACGTCGATGAGAACGCAAAGAGAACGAAGGAGAACTGAACGAAACGTTCCTTGCGAATCTCGAAGCAAAGAAACACGAAAGCGGAAGAAGCAAGAGAGATCGCCAGATTTGCGCCTCGAGCGCTTCTGAGAAAGCGAAGATTCGTCCGCTTATCGCACTTATGTATTTCGCGGTTGCTCATTGTTGCCAAATCGTACGATCTCGTTTGAAACGTAATTTGTTCGCTATCGCGCTTTTAATAAATCGTGACCTTTGAGACGTGAGTTAGTATAATCGGCTACAGATATATCTAATTGCGTCGCGTGTTGTGTGTGTGTGTGTGTGTGCCCACATATTTTTCTTCTGTTAAATATGTAGGTTTTGTTTTTTTGAAAAAAAGAAAACTGGAATTATTTTTTTCGTTTAGATTGTCTTTTTTCCGTCTTTTTTTAAGATTGTAATCTCTCAATGTGAAACTTTTTATTTGAAGATTTTTGTAATAAAGTCACCCGATTGTTTGGTTAGCATATTTAAGCAGATATCGCATAACGCCCAACAAGTTGCTTACGCTGCCAGGGTGCGCGGATGAAAAGACGAGAGAAAGACTGAGACATAGCTGTGTGATGCGTGTATGATTGACGCGAGGTGCGCATGCGTATCCGTGTCAATGTACGTAGCACGCATGCGGCGCACGAGTACGTGTAGATGCGCGATTTCATATGCGAGGAGTGTGCTAGCGGGCGAAGCTTCCTTACCTTTCTCGACGACGTCGACAACGACGGAAAGAACAAGTAGAGAAGCGCGAGATAAAGAGAAAGAGAGATAAGGATGAGAAAGAGAGAGAGAGAGAAAGAGAGCGCTCGAGGTGTGGATCGCGGAAACGCATTGCCTTTAGCGTCGATTTTCTTACTTTACTCTCTTACTTAGCGGCCGTCGACCGCTTCTTCCCCCCTTTTGCTGTCCCGTTTTTCCCCTGTTCGGATCAATTAAAATGCCCTTTTTGCGCGGTAGCGGAAAAACGCGTAACTTGCGTTTTTCTCGTGTGTAGTCCTAAAAAAAAAAAAACGCGAAAAACGACTGGTCTTCTCGGTAGATAGATCTTTTTCTAGACTTAGCGCGCGCGCGACATCGTTGTTTCGAGAGAGTTGATGAAGAAGAAAAAAGCAAGTGCCGTGTAGGGCCGACAACGTTACTTCTCAAGCGATAGCCTTGTCCTTTTCCTTATTCCTTTTCCATATCTTTCGTCGTACATTCACATATATATGTATATATACATATATATATACGCACACACGCATATATGTTTGACACACACACGTTTACATAATAAACGCATTTATAAATGTAAACACATACACAAACACAAAGATGTGTCTGTCCTTCCCCCGATCCTTGTTATCCTTTTCACTCTCCGATCCTTTATCGTCCACGAAAACAAAAGGCTCTCGACGACTCTTATGTGATTATTTAAAGACTTATTTTTTCTATAACGATAAACGATAAAATACTAATAATAAGTTAATGCGTAGCGAAGAAAAAAAACGTTTTATTAAGGCGATAAACACTGCGATAATTACGCATTTTCGGCGAAGACTCTTACTCATGTATGACTTATGACGTACGGGAAGTAAGTGTGAAACATCAATATTATTATTGAAGAACAAGTGAAAAAATATGTACGAACGGCAAATAAATAAGAACATGAATCGAATGTGCTTCGGAGTACGTGACGTGGGACTTGATTCGATTATCCTCGGGAATATCCTGAATATTTTCAACAGTCTAATCCCCTCCCTGTGCGCAATTCTTTTTTATTTGAAATACTTTAATTGATTAACCATTTATTTTTGTTTTATCTTATACACTTCCTTTAAACAATATTTCCGCAAATTAGTTTTAAAAAATTATATACGACACGCTAATTACAAGTCGATATCTAATTATTCCACTATTTCTATGTATGTACAAAACTGAAAAATTATCGAATTCGATCTTGCGTGAAAAAAATAGCAGAGATTTAGTTTATGCGGAAACAAAAAACAATTCTTATATTGATAGTAGATACTTCTCTTCAGTTGATAATGAAGATGATGTTGCCATCTGATGTAACGTGATGAAGAAATGTTGAAGTATCAATTGTTGATAATTCTAAGATATATTTTGTAAAATGACAAAACATTATTTCTTTCTTTTCTGCAGCGGAGAAGCTGAATTTTCCGCTCTCGAAGATAAAGATATTTGCTCTTTCGCCGATGACCGATTCTTGGACGAGGAAGTGAAGAGGCGACATAGTTTCAAACAGAAACAACCGGTCACGTCTTCATCCTCTTCGTCGGAGACAGAATTCGATAGGATCTGTTTACTCTTCTTGTCTGACAGCAGCGCGCGACTGGACGTCGCGTCGTGTTGGTTCTTCGGAGAATTTTTTGACTCCGACAGTCTATCGGATTCGAGATTTTTTGCCAAAAAAATCGAGTAGCGATCATCCGAAGGACTTTCTCTCGAGTTGTTCTCGTTTTCTCGCGTCTCATTAATCTTCTCGGAAGAAGGATTCCGAACCCACAGATCATCCCGATCGTATCGCCTGCGGGGATGATCCTGAGCAATTGCTTCAAGGCTCTCCGTCTTTCTCAGAGCGTTTCCTGAAGAGACCAGTATAGGATTCGATCGAGTAACCTGATATCTCGTTACGTTAGAGTCGATCCAATGATTGTTGCCGGAATCGTTATTCATCGAGCTCGTTCCATGCGTGATCGAGTCATCCGAGCAACTGTTCGCTCTGGAATCCGCTTGACAGGCGCGATTTTTGTAAATGATCTCGGTCGCTTCCAAGGATGCTTTGCTCCTGTTCGTTTGTTTCGTCTTCTTCTTGGCTTTCGAGGAAAATATTCGCATGAGTGCCCGTATTTTGGACTTGGAAGACGTTGCTTCTTTCTCTTGCTGCATAGCGCAGCTCAGAATTTCCGCCATTGTTTCCGTCAAGTCTGAGACGGCCAATCTCGTTATGCTAGGATGCGTCGTCAGCTGGTACACGGTTTTCTCTTCGAGTTGCACGTTCGCGGGACAGTTCTTCTTGTCGAGCGATTCGCGACAATCGCACGTGTTTTTCTGTTCCGTCGAAAACACTCCCGACGCCTCCGAAATCGTGAACGGAAAACGTTCCTGGCTCTTCTTCTTTCTCTTCTGCTCGTAATTCAACGACGACGAGGACATCTTCGCGATCAAGCTACAGATCTCTTGCGTTTTGTGCACCTGAGACGTCAGATTCTCCGACTGCGCGATCTTGGTGGATTCCGGAGTGCGATCGCGGTTCGATCTGTTCTCGTTAAATTCAAGATCGTCGCCGATTGGTTGCCTCTTGACAACTTTCTCGATTCCCGATTTATGTAAATTGGATAATCCTTCCATCGATACTTGGAAGCGATCTCTCATCGGTGAATGTAGCTCTTCCGACTCGTCGCACGATCCGCGATGAACTTCTTCGACGTCTTCGGGATTTTCTTCGTCCCTTATCGACGCGCATTCGTCTTCCGTTCGCCACGTAAAATTTTCCTCTATATTTCTCGACGACTCGACACGGCGCGACTCGACGTTCTTCTTATATCTCGACAAACACGGCGATTCGGTGGCGCTCGTGATATTTGTGGTTATCGCACTTTCCCGGGACGTGCTGCGATTCGATGATCGCGCATCGATCTTCGCGTAATCTTGATGATGATTGTCGGAATACGTTGGTTTGGTAAAAAACACAAGCGGACAACTTTTTTTGCTATCCGCTTCGAATTCACTCTCCGACGAACGTTGCGTCTTCTCGTAAGTGCAGTCACCGTACATAGCACTTCGCCGATTCGAAAAGGTCAAGCCTCTCGGCTCGTAACCGTTGGCTTCGTATTCCATCTCTTCGTCGCTCGCCGCAACGTTCTCATTCGCATTAGATTCCAACGAGGAATCCCGTTGGCGAGTATGAGAATACAGCAACTCCACTTCCGATCGTTGACGACGAGCGACGACACGTTTCTTCTGAATTCCATTCCGATCGGTGAATTTCGCTTTCTCGTCGTACGTGACTGCGTGCGAATATTCCGATTGATCATAAAATCCCGAGTGCTTGTTCGCGTTGCTAACCGATAAGTTATTGCTGCTCGAGATCCTGACAGGTATCCTGGAAGGAGCGCGCGACATCGATTTGGCGGATAACTCGGTCCTCGAGGATCTCGGCACGCGCCACGTTTCTCCTTTCGCGGGAAAGTCCGACGACGTATCGATCGTATTATTGCGAGAAAATTGCTTGAGTTTCCTCGAAACGTCTCCGTTTCCCTCTTCTTGTTTTAGAGATACGGTTGACAAGGCTTTTATCAGCGCGCGAGAGTCGAGAGATTGGGTAACGGAACATTCTCGGCTGCCTGCCGACGTCGAGTATGAAATATCTTGCGAGTCTAACGCGAGCGTGGGAACGTTTATCGCTCGGTTAATCTCCTGATCGCATTTGCCGAGCAAATCGGCCGCGCCGTTCTTAGATCTGCCGCTCGACGTGGATTGTTTCTGCAAATATTTCGCCGCGCACGACGACCGACTCTGATCCTCGCTCTCGAACGTTTCCGAGGCTTGTGACAACGCGTCTTCCGTAGCGTCGTTTTTAATTTTTCCCTCGAATAAACGTGGCGTATTCTCGACTTCTTCCGCGTAAATATTCTCCGATTGATTCCGTTCCTCAGTCACGTGAACATCGTCGCCAATATTTTCGGAATAATCGCCCTCAAGATCGGACCGATTTGTCGGAGGATTGAGATTTTGATTGTCGTGCGTTCGCGGCGCGAAAATGCGATAACTCTCGAGTCCTTCGTTCTCGTCATAGGCTCTGAGTTTGTCTTCCAACTCCGATATGGCTCGTCTGACTTTGTCTTTAATTCGCATTTTTTCGTCGTAAACGTTCGTCACTAGTTCCTCCGAATCCGACGTGAAACTTCTCGCGGAGAATAACAACACGTCTTGTGATGGCGCCTTTTCCCTTTCGTCGCTTGTTCGCTCGGCGACGCAGTTTCGCGGAGCAGTTTCTTGAAGAACCGGACGATCGAGATCGTGATACGATCGTGCCGACGGCAGGAGATTCGGCAGTATCGACTCCGTGATGTCGCTTCTCGCGGACATAATAGGCATCTTCTTCACAGGCCCGTTGACAGTAACGACTTTAGATTCCGGCGAGTATAATTCCGGGGTCGCGTCGTCGACTTTTCGAGCGGGAGCGCGCGTGGTTTCGTCAGCGGCCGATTCCGATTCGCTCTCGGAGCTCAGGTTCTTCACGACGACACCGGAGGACGGGCGATATCCTCCGAATTTTTTCGGTCGAATTTTGCTGATGGAAAACGGCGCGACCGACGGAAGATCGGTCGATTTCGACGCGTGATCGCGAGACGTGAAGTTCCGATATCTGTTGGTTCTAATTTCGTTCGATCCGTCTCTGTTCTGATGGGACAAACGCGTGGAGCACGGCTCGGACGCGGAAAAAGATCGGTATTGTCTCCGGGACATTTCGATCGCGGGCAAATAATCGTTATCGCGTCTCGATCGATCGACAGAAGACTCGTTGGGATCCGATTTGTCAGCTTGCGAAATCACCATCGCTTTGTTGTCGGACGAACTTTCCGAAAGGCGAGCTCGCGCCCTTCTTCGAGCTCGCGCGTCTTTCAGTTTAGTCAAGGAGCTCCCGGATCCTGTCGATTCCCTGTCTTCCCACTCGTCCTTCTCTTCGATTCGGCCCGCCACTCCCTGCAGACGCAAGAAAAGCTCGCGTTTACGGCAGATTCGTCGACCAAGCGCGGCCACACGATCGGCTACGAGATCGAACTCGTCCGGCGACGGTAAGTCCTGAAGTCGTCTCCTGAGATCGGACGGCGAACTGTCGGTGGAGTTGCTGGAACTGGACGCTTGAGCTCCCTCGGACGCGGTGTTAATTACCTGTCCTGTCCCAATTGGTGTTAATTGCTGGTTAATTCGAGATCACGAGGTTAAATCGAAGTGATATTAGGAGAAACGTTGCAATTCTTTTAATTTTGAAAGTGACTCAAGTCTTTAAATTATTTTTCACTTTTGAGTTCTAATGTATTGATGTTTCTTTGATTTCTTAATAATCATTTATATCAGAATGACATTATTGTTATTATTAATATTATTTATTTCAGAATAATATTATTTTATATATTATATAACACACACACACAAGCACACGCACGCATTATTACGTTAAATGACTTGTCACAAATGTAAATAGTATTTTAATATTTCTTATATTACATATTGTAATATCGAAGTTTTGCAACGGTGATGCATTTTGTTTTCTCTATCTTTAACTCTAACGTATACATATATTTGAAGCGTCAACTGTCACGTGTGTACAGCAATAGGTTATACGTTCAACAGTATATTCAACGAAATTGCAACATGTGTGTGTTTTGTCGTGCATCATTTTACTTTCAAACGTATTTATTAAAATGCAATGTATTTTGTAAAAAAAAGAGAGATATGAAAAAACTTGATGACATTCCTAGAAGTGATAGATGTTCTTTGTACCTTTCCGCGGCGAAGATAAAATGACAGTTTTCACTTCGGAAATGTTTTCGATTGCAATCTCATCGCTTTTCATATCTTCTCCATGAGTTAGTGTGTAAAAATTCTCTATTTATACACTAAGAAACGTATATGTGTTATGAAAAAATAACGGATTATATTTTTGTGTTTTGCACGAAAAACATAAGAATACTCTCTCTCTCTGAGATGAGAATTTCAGATGCGCAGATTAGATGCGCGGGTATATATTCAAAGAACAATATTATTGTTTTATTCACTTTGTAAAATTACTAGAATTTTAATATTAAGCAATTTTATTTTAGCGAAATTGCGTAATTACGCACGGAACTTTACTGTGATTACTTTATCATTATTTGCTTTTAAAGCAAATATGAAAGGCTTTCGATACAATGGCTTTTATTTGATCATATTGTAAAATATCATGTATAAAATATCTCTAAAGTGCTATTTCGTATTTGTATGGAAATCGGAAAACAGAAATTTATCCAACGTATGTACATTTGTTGCAAATTTTGAAATGCGACATTCACAGAGATAACGCGTGTCCACATATATAAGTTACGTCCTAGTTAGATATGTATTACAAGTCAACGTATTTTTGCATTTTTATCGCAACGTGTGGCAACCGTCGTTGTTTTCAAAAGGTAAACGACAAAATAATTGAATTATGCAACATGTAAGTTTCTATGTTGTTTTATTCGTTTTTTTTTTCGAAAATAATGCAAGAATGAGAAAAACTTTCAAACTGTCCAATACAATTTTTTGTTTTTTTGACATTTAAAAAATATCAAAAGATATTTTTTAAATGTCAAAAAAAAGCTCAAGAGATCGAGAGAGGAGGTTTATAATTAGGAACGAGGGATGATAAACTCGAGGGGCGCGCGCGAAGAACCGAGCAATTTGCATTCGCGTCGACGCGCAATTTCCGCGATATACGACGAGAGCGCATTACGACAAGCGCAGGCTTAATGCATCCGACGGATATTTGCGTTAATGAATGCGTTGCTCGCAGGAACTGTCTAAGTAACTGCCGGCGATCTCGATAAAATAAAGCTGGTGCCTTTGACACCGTTTTGTGACTGCCGCGCCGACAAGTTGGTTGTTCTGATTGCGCCAACTTGATCGCGCCCGTCAGATTGCGTGTGTTTAAGTTTAGAGAATATAAAGCGTCGCGCAGGAACGGATGCCGGTTTATCACAAAATCACCTTGCATGCGCTCTTCGACTTTGGGAAAATGCATTGAGATTACGTAATTCTTGCGTAACAAATTAACAAATTTTTTTAAAGGAATTCTAATGCATAAAAGATAATTTTCTTCAAAGAGGAAATTAAAGAAACTTAAATTTCTATAAATGATTAATATAAGGATATTTATCGGCGTTTAGACTGTCATAAAAAGATAGTGTCATAGACATTTTTTTTTCGTCGTCTGAACATACAGAGGACTCGATACTGTCGAAGACGAAGATGCTATTTTGCAGAGGAATTGCGCTAGAAAAAGATAGAGATAGAGAGAGAGAGAGAGAACGCGGGCGGATGCGTGATAAGGAGAGAGCGGTGAAGCGCGCGTCGCATCCGTCGCGGTTTCTCTGGCGGCGGTGAGAGCACCGGCACCAAAGAGGAAAGTCTAGCTAACGAGGGAGCCAAGAACAGCTTACTTGGCGGAGGCAGACCATTTTCGAAAGTTCGCCGAGTTGTGTAACAAACTTTACTCGGGATTGGTTGCCCGAAGGGACGACGGGTGGGGCCGCCGGAAGTGGGAGACGGACTGAAGAGACAGACAAGAAGGGGGGACCGGAGGGAAGAAGACGAATAGGGAGAAGAAGATGAAGAGAGAGAGCAAGACTGAGAGAGAGAGAGAGAGAAAGAGAGATAGAAGGGGAGCAGAAGATAGTTCGACCAGGGTAGAAGAGAGAGGCGCGAAGGAAGGAGAGGCACTCACCGAGTGTAGGTCGACAACTAGGAGGGAGATGAGCGAGAGACGCGGAAGAGATCCTCCGAGAGAAGAGATTCAGTTAGGATTCTATATACCTGATCCACCGTTATACGTCCGACGAGCTACGTGCGTCCCCTGTAATCGCAACCGATCCCCGGGCGCCTTTGGGAGAGAAGGCGAAGGCTATCGGTTGATAACGTGGAAAACGCGACTTAATAACTCGAGTCGCTTTTCCATTATTCTCTCGACGACTTGACTTTCGAGGTGCTTCGAAATAATAGCAGATTATTCGCGGCGCATCTTCCCCCGACGCGCGTTCCCGACAGGATATTTCCTCCGATATATAGATTCGATTTTTTTTGTATCTTATTGGTCTTAATAAATCCTTTTCAATTGTATTCTTTTTTTTTCAAAGGAAATAACTCGCGACAGATCGCAAAACGCAGGATGCACCCTGCAGTCTATCCCCCTCGCGCGTTCTCACTTCCCTCCTCTTCTCTGTCTCTCTTCCCTCCCCCTCCCTCCTCCGCCACCGAGTATTCCTAATTCCGCCGGTTGCGCGGACGTCAAACAAACAACCGGCAATTAAATGCAAATACGGCTAATGCGTTCTGGGTCGGATGTGCAAGTCACCGCGCTCGTTATGGAGATCCACCCGCCGGCCATGTTGTTTCGGAGCCGCGTGTTACATTCCGCGGTCGATATCGATGTGCCTGCCCCAACGCTGCCGGCAATGAAGAAGAAAGAGAGATGCCGCGCACGGATAACGCACGTCCAACAAATAGCCGCAAACAGTGAGTAGCGCGAAGCCGCGCGATCTCAACTCTGTGTGAGGAATTTCTTCTCTCCACCCCTCCGCTCTTCCTTCATCTCCGCACGCTTCCTTTCTTTTTTGCCGCGCAACGCCCGGCGTCGCAGAAAAGAAAGGGTTATTAAGCCATTACGAAAGGCGGCACGGTGTTGAAAGCAGCTCCTCTCTCGCGCCGAGTCTCTTCTGGCTCGAACGAATAAAAGAGAACTGGGTATACATATCGATACCTCGACGATACGAGAACGATCGACGTTTGCGGAGAGACGTCGAAAGGGGAGACGAACGTCTAGTACGTCTCTGTGAGATCATAACGGTACAACAACGCTCTGTCGCAAGATGTAATTGCTTTCTATTGAATCGCGATGTGTAGAAGAAAGTCGTGGGTTTTTAATAAAAAAAGATACACAAGCGCTTCTAACACACACCATATCTCTTTCGACGTTTTCAATTCTCTATTTCTCGTTCTATTTTTCCGGAGCGCGTGATAGCTCGCGAAACCGCATCGGTGCGCTCTCACTTCGCGCAAAACCGACTCTGGCGGTCTAATCATTCCCCTTGCCGAGGGGTGGAAAGGAGCCCGCGTTTCGCGACTTCTTATTAGAAGATCAAGGGGATCGAGAAATATCCGTCGACGCGACCGCCACCGATTCGACGAATTCTCCGAGGACGTTGATCCTCGCCGTGGCCTATTCATCCTCCGAGATATCCTCACTGCACTGATCGGCGGCGCCGCGACGCAAACCGACGCCGCAGACAGGGTCTTCCTTTTCACGCGCGGTGTGCAGACGCGGATGGGATCACGTGAACTCGTATGTGTGTATATCAGTGATTCTCAAAAAAAAAAGAAAAAAAAACAATCGCAATTTTTACTCCATGTAAACGATAATTCTACAAAAATTCGGGAACGTTTCGACAATCACATTGTCTGACAAATTTTATTTATACGTTCGACATATATAAAATATATATTAAAAAATACGAGGAAAAAAATATATTTCGTAGAAAAATATTCTTCCCAATTTTTTTTTTTCAAACACACGTTTGCGAATTAGTTTACACCACCGTGTTGTCGCGGTAAACGGTCGATATCGTTTTGTCAAGAAAAGAAATTTGAGAACCATTGTACGTCGATCCGCATTACGCGGATTGGTGTATTACTGGTATCGCGTACGAAGCCACGTTTCGCAGTGTGGAATAGAGAGCAGATTACGAGTTGCGCACAGAGTCTGCCGGATTTGAGGGCTCGATCGCGTGTATGTAATAGCGGATTGAGACGTATTGAGATTCCAAGTGCAAATTTCGAAGGCACGACATTCTACGTTCCAAATATTAGTACAGCGGCGAAGCTGCAATCGTGAAACAATATATTGTTGAACAATCGGAGTTTTTTTATTTTTTTATTTTTTTTTTTAGTAACGCGCAATTAACACACGTTTTGTTTATTTCACATCGCGTTTTTGCTTTGCTTTTATACAAGAGGCGAGAGAGTAAACGCAACAGCTGCTGATTATTTATTTGGATATCAGCAACGATTGCCCCAAGTGGTTGGCAATAGCACGTGGCGCTTGCAATACGGAAATCTTGATGCGATTCAACAGCATTTGTCAAGGTCTGTGATCACCCTTCGAAAAACTTGTCAGATAAAAATCTCGTTGCATTAGATCAGCGTGTAAACCAATCGGGACTGCGATCATACATTATTGTTATACTTAATATTTTATTTTGCTATCGTAACGATTAGACGGACTGTAGAAATAAGACGTTTCGGATGTATATTTTTTACTGACATCAAGCAAGCAAGTTATCGAAGGGATTAATAATCGCGCTCTCAAACGAGGTTCTCACGCGACGCAGCGGACAAATTAGTCCCGCGCGTGCAACGAGGAGGGCGGACGACCCTCTCTCGGCAAAAGCCGCGCTCGGATTCGCGCATCGGTCCAATAAAAGCGGGACCCCGAGTCAACAGTGTATCTCGTGTATGAGTCCGACTCAATACGACGGAGGAGGAGAGACGGCACGGAATCGCGTACTCCGCTACACGGGCGGAACAATGCGACCACTCGGGCACGAGCATTTAATTGTTTCCGCTCCTGTCCGCCGTCGTTTTCGTTCCTGCGGAACGTTTCTCTAAGCTGTCTCCTGCCCGCTCGTTAGCGAGTTCCTCTCTCAGAACCGGAAGACGTCGACATTGCAGAGCGTCTCTCCTCCGCCGCCGGGTTGTCATCCGTCGCGAGGTTGCGCCGCCGCGTCATCAGCCCGAAACGATTTAATTTACTTATTTCGCCGAGTTTCGCGGCGGGATCGCGTTAACAAAGCCGGAACACGAGATCGACGCGATCTGAGAAGATCGAAGCAGCTTCTCAGTAGAATCTTCTATGGAAATATGATCGAATTAACTTTTAAGAGAAATTACAAAAAAGGAGTTAGAAATAAATTGGCGAAAATAGCGGATACAATCGCACGATGTTGCGAAAAGTTCTCATTTCAGATTCTGAGACAATTTGTACGTGATAAAATAGATCCACACACACGTGAGAATTCTTCTGATATTTCAATCATTTTTCGTAGATCCATTTTTTGTTTTAGCGGAAACTTCAAAAAGTACAGGCTAGTTTTATATACTTCTTTTCATGCAGTTTTTCAGCAAGTCTCTTTGTTCTGAGAATTTTCGCAAATTTCGACAGATCGTGGTATTACACATCTAACCCGTATGTATCTATCCCGGCTCGAATTGTGGATTCAGCGCGATGCTGAAGGCAAAACGAGGTCGAATTTCACACGTCGTCACGCACCGCGAAGCGCGGTATGCAAATATGTACAAAACGTTCCCGGGAACGTTTTATCGGCCGTCATTCTTCCGGTTATGAACACTTATTATAAAGCGGGAAAACTGCCTTCTCTCTCTTTCTCTCTCTCTTTCTCTCTCTTTCCCTCTCTCTTGTCTTAATCATAGAATTTTCAGCGTTTTATTTCGATGTGTGCGCGCGCGCGAAACGCTAAACAAGGCTATTAAGTGCTAACATGGAATTAAATTACAATTTAATTAACTCACTGACATTACATTGCACACAGCACGGTTGAGTTTCAAGTTGTATATATATTTTTTTTAATCGCACTGAAATACATATTTTAAATACCTGAATTTTTTCTCTCCAAGATTTCGATCAAGTTTCTTCGTTCAAGTTTTCTCTATGATGATTAAAGTCTAAAGAAGTTTGCGTAAATATTTCGAAAAAAGAGAGACGCCCCTCAAATCCTTTTAACCTTTTGCAACCCGAAGGAAGAGTATCGTCTCTTTGCTAGAAGCAAGCAAAACTCTCAGTAAGCTTAAACATTCTCTTTGTGCTTTCTACGAGAAGACATGCATAATCCTGTACTTTGCAGTTATATTGTCGAAAACCACCATTGTATGCATATATCGCGCACGCGCGCACATAGTGCGTATTAAAACTTTAACTTCAAGAAACACATTAAGGAACATTTTGCCGCTATAATTACTTACTTGCAAACCAAGACCGCAGGTATACTCGGATATTTTTATACATCGATTTATTTATTTTTATATGTCTATATTCAAACGAGAAACACACGAAACGTTTTGAAATTCGAAACGCAAAGTAACTACTAGTCAAATATGATTTTATATAAGTTGGATATGATTTTATGTGATTGTATAAAATTAGATCCGAAATTTGGCGCGATATGATCATATATAAATATACGAAATCATATATAAACGTACATAATTTATATAAGTTGAATATAATCACATAAAATCAAGTCTCTCTCAGAGTCTCTCTCAAAGTTTCTCGCAGTTTTTGCAGAGTCTCTTTCAAAGTCTCTTTCAAAGTCTCTCTCAGAGTTTCTCGCAGAGTTTTTCGCAGAGTGTCTTTCAAAGTCTCTCTCAGCGCCAAATTTCGGATCTAATTTCATACAATCACATAAAATCATATCCAACTTATATACAATCATATTCAACTTATATAAAATCATATTTGACTTATATATAGATTTACACAATCATACAAAATCACATCCGATCCACATATAATTCTATATGATCTTATATAATTTTCCATTTTTTCTCGGGTATGTAGACTTGAAATATAACCAAAGCATGAATATTATTACCTGTAACCGTAATCGATATAGAACCGATATCAGAACCGATATTAGAACCGTAATCGAAATTGATATCTTCATGAATTTCGGTTCTTTATAACTGTTATAAAAAATAAA
>QVOB01000814.1:0-13250 GCA_014839585.1 Pseudomyrmex concolor | reverse complement strand
GGAGCACGGGGACGCGACGTCCGACCGGGACAGGGCCCCGTCCTCTGTCTCGGTCGGAGTGTTGGCGGTGGTTCCCCCCAGTGGGGCACTCAGGGCGCGCGCCGGTGAGGCAAAACAACGTAGGCCGGTGGTCTCACTGGT
The DNA here is from genome assembly GCA_014839585.1 of Pseudomyrmex concolor. Lineage (NCBI taxonomy): Eukaryota > Metazoa > Arthropoda > Insecta > Hymenoptera > Formicidae > Pseudomyrmex > Pseudomyrmex concolor. The sequence continues at coordinate 13,109 of QVOB01000814.1, read as the reverse complement.
GCGCGTAGACGCGCAGGTGGCGCGGAGCTTGGGATGGGAATCCTCGGTTCGCGAGCCCCCTCCCAAGAAAAGGTTGGAGGCAGCGCCGGCTCGTGCGAATTCCTCACGGCCGACCTCCTGGTCTTCCAGGCCCTGGGGGCCTCCACGCAACCGGGCCCCAGGTGCTCCGGGCCCGCTTAGGCGGCTTGGGGCCCTGGTATCGGATACGGAGTGTGAGATGCTGGTCCGAGCCTGCATCTCGAGTCCCGGCTCCCTCGAGAGCCGCTTGGTCGAAGTAGATCATCATACCTCTGGTTTACCCCTCCTACTTCGGTAAGAGGGCGGGACTCGGGGGGTGAGTTGGGGACCTCACCCGCCATTGCACGAGTCCCTGGGTGGGGTGACTGAAGAGAGCCACGACCCTCCCTTCTGTCACAAATAGGGTATCTCGCTGCTTCGCAGCCGCGGCGGGAGCCGTCTTCGGCTTGGGGAACGATGGAGGGGGCCACCGCGAAGCAATGCCTTCGGGCTGCCAGAGGCCCTCTCCCGCAAGTTCCGGCGGTAGGCCATCGAGGTGGTTTTAGTGGGTACGCCCCTCTCGGGGGGGGTAAGTCCCACATAACCCTGCCCTTCCCCGAGGCAGGGTATCCATAAAAAATTTCCCCTCGTTAAAAAAAAAGGTTAGGTTAGATTAGGTTCCTGGGCGACTTTCCCCCATCTTGTCGTGGTGCCCGGGCTCAGTTCCGCGAGGATCTGAGGGGCTATGCCGGCGGGGACTTCGGTCCCCGATAGAGGATCCGGCTTCCTAAGCCGGATAGGCCCTCGGTGAGCGGACAAGCTAAGAGGAGAAATAGGGGAAGGAAAACCCCGATTTCAAACCCGGGCAGGACGGGCTCGTGACTCCTGTGTCGGGAGCCGTCCTAGGAGAAGGAAAACTCAAAGAAATCAAACTCAAAGAAATCAAACCACACTCTTACCTCCTTATGATTATAGAGTCTAGTGGAAGTGACGTACCGGCCCAGGATGTTCGGACATCCAGAGCCCGGCGTGGGGGAACTTTCGTCCCGGATTCCCCCTTGTCGTCATCAAGAGCCTGCCCCGCTGGGGCGCTAGAAAGCCCGATGAAATTGCTACAGAGCGAAGGACGTCGAGTCCGATGCGCGGTCTCCCGTATCGGGCTACCGAGTTGTACGCGCGTACACGCGTTTGCGCGCACGGAAGGCGTGTGAACCCGTTGGTGCGGATGTCACAAGGGACGTCACAAGATGCCCCAAGCGGCGAGTCGTGGATGGCATCGCAGTCCCGTCTGCCTGCGCCCCTGGACCCGGGGTTTGTCATCCCCGAGGTCCGGGACAGCTCGTCGGACGGCGTCGAAGACGATTCGGGAGATCGTGATTACGATCCCTTCCCCTCTCTACCGCTACTCCCGCAGCATGCGGGGCGTGGCGGCGAAAAAGGCGGGGACGAGGAACAGAGGCTATCTCCGGACCACCGGGGACTACGTTGACCTCGCTAAAGCCAAGGAGCGGCTGGCGGCTGCTACCCGGGCGCGTCGGAGGAGGAGGACTTCTTCCGGACTGCGGGGCGCCTCCCCTTTGGGGAGCTTCCTCCTGACGCGTCCCTGGATGAGGTACTGGGCCGAGTCACTGACTCGGTTGCAGCCATCACAAAGGTGGCCACGACGTCGCGCCGTCTCAAGGGTACCTATGTTAGGTACCTCAAACTGGCGGCGTCGACGATTATGGAGACGATGAGGGTCCTATACTACAGGGCCCTCGGATCCAGCGTAGGGGACGTGCCCCTCCTCCTCCGCCACGGGTCCCGACCCGAAAATGGCAGAGGAGCTGCGGGAGCAGTGCGGCCAGCTCCGTTTAGAGCGCGCCGCTGGAAGAGGCAGCTGGCGAGCCTCACGTTTCGGTTATCCGAGAGTCCCGTCAGTCTGCGGCCGGCGCTAGCCCGCCTGCACGGGCGACGGACTCCGGGGTGGTCCCGGAGCTCGTCGAGGACCTGCTCCGCAGCTTTGCGGAAGTCCTCTTCCCAGCCACAAACAGGGTAATCCGCCGCAAAGCCGTGGCTGGAGCCGTCTCGATTTGCGGGGTGACGGAGGGACTCTCCGAAAAGTTATGCCTTACCAGCTCCCAGGGGGTTCCTCCATTAAGTCCCAGCGGGTGGCCATCGAGGAAGTTTTAGTGGGTAGTATGCCCCCGTCGGGGTGAGTCCCACATAACCCTAGCCCTTCCCAAAGGCTGAGGTATCCATAAAGGATTTCCCCTCGTAAAAAAATGGTTAGGTTAGGTTCCCGAGCGAGTTTGGATACTCTCCCTTTGTCGTAGGGCCCGGGCTTGAGTGTGGGAGTGATTAGAAGAACTAGGCCGGCGGGAACTTCAGTTCCTGGCAGGTTTTCCTTTGCCGGAAAAACCTTCCATGACCCACCAGATTAAAAAGAGTGTTTACGGGCAGACGGGCTCGTTACTCCGGTAGGGGAGCCGTCTAAGAGAAGGAAAACCCTGACAGAAAACTTTTCCTTTTAGCACTATGTGTAAGGGAATAAAGACACGAATTGGTTTACCGCCACAAAAGAATCGGATCTCAAGTGGCCGGCGCGGCGGCACTGTTGTCCCAGATCCCCTCCCGTTGTCATCAAGGTATTGTCCGGCCGGAATGTGCCCTGCAGGCACTCCGGTAGAACGGACGACTGCAAAGGCGCCCGGTTGACGTAGCTTGGGTGCGGTGGAAGAATGGCGCGCTGTCGGCCACAACAGGTTTGCGCCTTTGGGTGGGAAGCCCATGGACGTTACTCCTCGACCAGGTGGCTTGGAGTGGATCGACGTCCATGACCTTCCACTGCCGGCTAGTACAAGTGGGATACCAAGGTCTCCTGCAAGACATATCTCCGGTCAAGCGGAGGTTGGTGGTGCGAGAGCCTCGGGTCGGAGGTCGGAAGCTGAGTCCTCTTCTGCGTCCAGTAGGACGGGTGGAGCTGTTTCTTCGCACACGGAGTTGTTAGTGAGAAAAATGCGCGGCGGTCTTGAGTACTTGTAAAAGTTTCTCGAGTCTATGCCAGACGAGAAGGAATGGGATCCTCATGCCGACAAGGTGGAGAGGCCGTGAAGAGGATGCCTTTATTCGGGCTGCCGAACGTGAGACCCGCATCGCTGAAAATAAAAGCTTTTCTTCTTTGGAGATTAAAGTGCGGAAGTTAGGTTACCGTTTACCCGAACGAGAATATCGTTTGGGTCCTTACTCGGGAACGAGACGCGCGGTTGTCGGAGCTCGCGACTCTCCAAGCGCGGTGCCGGTACAGAAGAGAACCCACGCCCTGCCCTGGTCACTGTGGCCGTGCAGACCGAAGGCTTGGGTTCTACAGACCCAGTGGTTAGTCCCGTTTCCTTGAAGACTTGCACGACGTCCCAGGAGGACAGTGCGTCAGTGAGGCGTCTTTTTGGAGGCGGTCGGGTCCGTAGACGCGAAGTTGGCCGCCTTCAGGAAGGCGCTGTTTGGGAAGGTGTACTCCCTGTCCGGTCGGGCAGGGCTTTTTCAGTCAAAGTCGGTCCGTGATCCCGTCGTTTCGCGGTCTGGTGCTGTGAAGGCCTTAGTTTCCACGGCGGTTTCCACCTCTGTCCCGCCTGTTTCGGCAGCGGGAAATTGAGCGCGAGTTGTTGAAAGAAAAATTCGGCGCACGGGTAGCGCGCCGGTTGCTCCTTCTATTCCTCGAGCGTTTGCTCCTCCTCCCTCGCGACGAGCGCTGGTGGCTCCGGGGAACGGTGTCGTGGTCGGGGTGGACGTGGTGTCACCCAACCTTCTGCTCCGGCAGAACGACGGAGGTCAAAACTGTCCGCTCTCGGCCGGGTACCGCCGAGGGCGGCGGATTCGTTGGGCGTGAGTGCGGCGGATGGTGAGGTTACCCCATTCGCGCTGTTCGCCGAGGCTCGTCGGGCGTTTGACGTCCGCGACCTCGGCATCGAGGAAATGCGGCTTCGAGTGGCAGTGTCCGGGGCTCTCTTGTTGGAAGTCCCCGGTCCGGACACCTTGGCTGCACGGCTTCGCAAGGTGTTCGCGAGCCGCCGGATGTGCTGGTAAGTCGCCCCACTAAGCATGCGAAAGTCCGTGTGCGGGATTTCCTTGCTGCTCTGACCTCCGGGGAGATTGCTCAGTCTCTTGCTGAGACCGAGTCCTGCTCGAAGAAGGAAGTGAAAGTGTGAGTTGTCCGCCCCACATCGTCGGGCCTGGATATGTTATAAGCACGTTTGCTCATCCGTGCTGCTCGGCGTGGTGTGGCGGCAGGACGGTTACAAGTGGAATATGTTGCTGTGTCTGTCAAGGCCCTACGCGCCCGTCCCATTTAGTGTTTCCCGTGCCTCGGCTTCGGCCATATGGGGCACTGGTTGCAGAAGAGCCCGCTCGTCCCGGGCTGTGTTATCGGTGTGGTGCCTCAATGCACTAAGTCCGGGACTGTACGGCAGCCCCGTGTTGCCCTTTCTGTGCGGGCAGGGGCTAGCCGGCAGATCATATGATGGGTGGCCGTCGGTGCCTCCCTTTCTTCTCGCGTCGTCGGCGAGTGTTGGCTGCGCCCCCGCTTATGCCCACTCCAGAAACTGGGCCTGTTGGGACTTCGGTAGTAGATAATCCGTCCCCCGAAGTCCCTACGGAAGTGGAGCCCCTGTCACCGGTTTTAACGGGGCTCGCGCTTCTCCTCCAAGAGGTCACTCGCAAACAAGAGAGTAGTAACCGGGGGAGGCGCAAGACCCGGGTCGTTGCCGCCGGTGAGCACCTTCCCGGCGGTTGATTCCCCGAGCAGTGACAAGACGGTGTCTGCGTCGCTCCCACAGCGAGCACCCTGTCCTCCACAAAAGTAGGAACGGATAGAGGTAGTTCTGTCCTTTTGGACGCGTGGTGGATATCTGGGACGTTTTCACCTTTCCCCGGAGTTCGCGCTACGAACCTCGTGTGACGGGGTCGTTCTTCGGCGCAGTAACCGCACTTGGATCGGAAGCTTTTGGGCTTGACCCACAGGACATTAGGCAATAGGGGGCGAGCACCAGTCCACGCCTAACCTAACCTGCACGACCGGGAGTGTTTCCACTTCCCCGGTCAAGAACAGTTCGGTCCGAACATCCGACCAGTGGGGATCCCGTCACCGAAGCAGTGCTTTGCGGCTAGTGCCGATGGCGGGATCAGTTAATCCACTTAATAGCTCGCGGGAAAAAAAATAAAGATTAGGATTAGGTTACGACCTGTGCCTCGGGCAAGTTTAGATACTGTCCTTTTGTGGGGCTTGGGCTTGAATGTGGAAATGATTGGAAGGGCTATGCCGCCGGGAACTTTGGTTCCTAGCAGGGTTTCCTCGGACAGGCCTTCCATGAACCACCAGACTAAGAAAAGTGTCCACGGGCAGACGGGTTTGTAACCCCGTAGGGGAGCTGTCCAAGGGAAAGAAAATTCTGACAGAAAACCACCTGTTTTTCTCAGCACCATGGGTAAGAGTAAAAAGACACAAGCAGTTTTGCCACCACAAAGGAGTCGGATCTCCAGTGGCCGGCGTGGGGGGACTGTTGTCTTAGGGACTCCCACGTCGTTATCACGCGATGAGCCAACCACGTCTTGCACTACAGGGAACATGGTAGAAACTGCGTCTGCGAAGGCGTCCGCTGGCGGCTCTCTGGTTCTTTCCGGGGGTCGTCCTGTGCGCGCAGTCAAGGAGTGGCTGGTGGTTTCGGGCCTCGGGTAGAGAGTCTATAGATACACTGCTTCTACCAGGTGCTGGTGGGGTTGCTTTTTTTGTGCGGTTTCTTCTCCCCAGCCGTTTAGTGGTATCTTGGTGTCGGTCGCCGGGCACGGCTCGCGTTCGGCGAAGGGCGCGAGCCCGACACTCGACAAGGAAGTGCTCGAGGGTCCTCCTCTGCCTCCAAGGTGGTTCCAGAACCTCCACCTCCGCATTGCGACGCTCTCGCGTTCGGTGACGCACGGGCTCGATCTCCTCAATGAGGTCCTCGGGAAGTTCCCTGACGAATATGATGCCGATGACTTTCCCTGGCGGACAAAAAGCGACGAGTTGGAGAAAGGCATCGTCTACATTCATGAGGCAGTGCATACTTTTCGCCGACTGAATCGGCAGTTTCGTGCCGTAATAAATAGTGCTGCGGGACGCAGCCGTGCTCGACCCCTCGAGGGAGAAGTGGCCCATGCATCACGCTCGCTGAGCGTGACGCTCTAAATGTCCAGGGCTAAATGCTTCTGGGCTCCAACGGGAGTAACAAGGCGCTCGGAAGCTCTCTTCCACCGCCTTCACTCAGACACCGGCGTTGTCTTCGCCGGCATCGCCGGTGCGTGTGATGAGCGTGCGTCCTCCGTTTGTTACTGTAGCGGTAGACAACGGACAGACAACGGACTGTGGGCCTTCGATTCATGCGATGACTGCCGCTGTTTCAGCAAGTGAGGATGTCCCGGCGGTGGCCGGAAACTTCCCCACGGGCGACGGGGTGACCGTCTTTTGACGGCGGTCAGCGCCTTAGGTGACACAAGACTGGTTGCCTTTAGTGAGGAGCTCCTAGGAAGGCTTGCCACCCTCTCCGGTAAGGCGGGAGTTTTGCCGTCGGAACCAACCTGCGGCTCTTATGTTTTGCGTAATGATGCTGCGAGAGCCTTGGTTCCCTCAGCGGTTTCTGCCCCCGTCCGCTCAGCTCCGGCGACGGACAGTTGGACTCAGGTGGTGAAGCGGCGTGCTTGGCGTCACGAGAGAGCGCCTGTTGCTCTTCTTGTTTCCCGTGCGCTTTCCCCCCACTCTCGCGCGAGGCGCGAGTGGTTCCGAGGAGCGGCGCCGGGACTCGTAAGCGGGAAGGACTTTTTGCCTTCTCGTCTCCAGCGGTGGCTGGACGACGGAGTACGAGGCTCTCCGTCCTCGGTCGTGTTCCGCCGAGGGCGTCAATTTCGTTGTGCGTGAGTGCGGCGAGTGAAGGGATCACTCCGGTTGCTTTTTTTGCCAAGTCGAGCCTTTAATGTTCACGACTTCGGCATCGAGGAGATCTGACTTCGGGCAGCAGTGTCCAAGGCCCTCTTTTTGGAGGTTCTCGGACCGGGGGGAGCTGCCAAGGCGGATGCCCTGGAAGCCAAGCCTCGGGAACTTTTTGCGGGTAGATCGGGGGTGCAGTAGGACGCCACGTAAAGCATGCGGAGGTCCACGTGCGGGGCCTCCCTGCGACCGTCACTCGTAACGAGATAGTTCGATACCTGGCTGAGGCCGGGGGTTGTCCGCCCTACCCCGTCGGGTTTTGGCACTTTGTGAGAACGTCTGCCTCTTCGCGCCGCCCGGCGGGTTGTGGTCGCGGGCAAGATTCGCGTCGGCTGGGTTGTAATGCCGGTAGAGGCTTTGCGTGCTCGGCCCATTCAATGTTACAAGTGCCTTGGCGTCGGCCATACGGGGCACATGTGTAAAGAAGATCCCGCTCGTACGGGGCTGTGTTTCAGGTGTAGTGCGGATTTGCATCAAGTGAAGGACTGTACGCCCGCCCCTCGTTGCCTCTTGTGTGTGAGCCGAGGCCTTCCGGTGGACCACCGATGAGGAAGCGCAGTTATTTCTTCCCTTTCGCTAGATGCGCACGAAAGCATTGTTTGTGCCGCCGCTTGAGCCCACTCCGGTTAGTGGGCGTGTTGGGGTCTCTGCCTCGCAGCCCGCAGAGACTCTAATGGATGTTGAGCCCTTGTCCAGCGTGTCGACAGGGCTTGTGCCTCTCTCGAAACGTTCGCTAGCAAACAAGGTACTCGAAGCAACCGGAGGAAATACGAAGAAGACGCGACTCGGAATGTCACCCCCGATGAGTGCTCTCCCGGCGGCTGATCTCCTCCGGCAGTGGAAATGGAACAGAGGCTACTGCCGCAGCAAGCGCTTCGTTCTCCTCGAAGAACGGGTAAAGGTCTCCTCCCCGTCTTGTGTTTTTTTGGACTCGTGGTGGAGCTCCGAGACGTTTGTATCTATTCCCCGGAGCTCGCGCTGGTGTCCAGCGCGTTGACCGAATCTAAGTCGGAAGCCACTAAGACGAATGTCATTATACAATAGTGGGCGACCACCAGTCCCCGCCTAACCTAACCGGCACGGCCGGAAGTGTTTCCACTTCCCCGGCCAAGAACAGTTTGGTCCGAACATCCGACTGGTGGGGATCCCGTCACCGAAGCAGTGCTTCGCGGCCAGTGCCGGTGGCGGCTACCGAGGGAGGGGGATACAGAATTTTCCGGTGACGAGACCTCCACCCGTCCTCCGCCCGATGGGGATGAACTTGCCGTCCGGGCTTCGGCCTCCTTGGCGCGTCCGGAGGGGCGTGGGCGCCCTCCCACGCATCGCCGGTATATCGGTCTCAGTAAGGCTTATGACGCGTTTCGCACCATGCGCCATGCGCAGAAGAGAGGAGCGACGGATGCCCTGGGGGTGACTCACCAAGAAGCATACTGTGTCCGGGGCGGAGTCGGCCCGCTCCTCGGACATGGAGTCCGTCCGGCGCATTCGCCGTGCTTGTGAATGGGGGCTCGGATGTCGAGCGCGAGCGCGCGACCATAGACCTCGTCGATCTTATTTACAAGGCTGTTGGGATTTGCGACGAGGTTGCCGGCCGTGCGACAAGGTTGAAGGGCATCGACATTAAGACTCTTCGCGAGACGGGCCGAGATGGGCGGATGGTTGCGGACGAGTTATACGTTCATCTGCGGGAAAATCCTGCGGCAAGAACGGCTTCTGTCCTCCCGCAAATCTATAAGGAGAATGACGCGCTTCGATTAAAGGTCAGGCTCCTCATGGAAGAGGTAGCGGCCTTGCAGGCCAAGAATGCCGCTCCCTCCTCCTCCGCCGGAGGGGCCTGTGGGAACGTTCGATGTATTTCTTCTTTAGAGGATCGGCGCTCTCATCGACACCAAACTTGCCGTCTTTGTCCCCTTCGCTCCGGCGGTAATTCGGGCGGCTAAAAGAGATTCTCGATCCCTACGCGGTGGTGCAAGTGGAGGTTCGCGCTCGGTTTCCGGGCGGCGAAGAGCGAAGTCCTCGGCTTCAGCCGGTACTCGCCGTCTCGCTTCTCCGTCCTCCCGGACTGGGGAAAAGGTAATTGACCCGGGTCTGTCGATCTTGAGAGTGGCGAAATTGTGGTCAACGTTAATGGACCTCAAGGCTAAGGCCAAAGCGGCAGGCAGTAAAAAGAAGAAAGCGGCAGGCAGTAAAAAGAAGAGAGCGGGTCGAAGGCTTTGGCCTCCGCGGCCCGACCCGCCGCCGAGGGTTCCGGCTCCGGGACACTTCTTCCCACGGAAGGACCGCCTCCGGTGTCGGCGCGTAAGCGGCGGGATCGTCTCCGGGTCCTCGCGACGGCAGCCATCGTACTGGCCCGGGACCCGTCCGCGACTGTAGAGAGGCCGTGAGCTCGGCGACAGATTCCTTGGGCATTTTTCCAAGAAGGACGATGACCGGGGACTTAATGATTCAGGTCCCCGGTTCCGATATGGCCAAGACAGATACCTTGGCTGCTAAGATAGAAGAGGTCTTTGCAGAGACCGGTGTTCGAGTCCGCCGTCCCTCGTGCCCAGGAAATGTTCGGGTGCGGAGGATTGACGGCACGGTTTTCCGCGAGGAAGTGTTGGCGGCGCTCGCCTTGGCGGGCGGTTGCTCGGAGAGGGAGATTCGCCTGGGCGACCTCCGGACTAAGAACTGTGTGGGTTCAATGCTCAATTGCGGCGGCCAAGCGACTGGCCACCGCGGGTAAGATAAGGATAGGGTGGGTTTTGTCGCGCGTTGAGGCACTTTGGGCCCGCCCCCTCCGGTGCTACCGCTGCTTACGCGCGGGGGACGTTGGGCAGTTCTGCCCTGCAGTGGAAAGCAACCGATCGGATTGCTGCTTTCGTTGAGGTCTATTCGAGGCATATTCTGCGCCAGTGAACAGCGCCAGGGCCCCAGTGCCCGCTCTGTGCGGACTTAGGCCGCAACGCTCACCACGTGTTTGGGGGCCTGTTGTGCCAGCTCCCTCCCGTCCGTGTTGGCGGCCTACGCCGGTCAAGTTTCGCGCTGCCGGCGCAGTTGGCCCCGGACGTTGCTAGGCGGGACAAGAGGCGGTCAGTTGGGGAGCCTCTTCCTCCTAAAAGGACGACTTCCTCCGAGATCGAAGAGACCATGGAGACCGAGCCCCTTTTGGAGACTTCGGCCACCTCCATCCCTCCAGTTACCACTCCACTGGTGGAGCCTCGGTTCCTTCCAGTTCTGGAGGGACTTGTCTTTCTGGTTCTACGGAGACGACCCCGGCGGTGTCACCCCCGCTTGAGGTGCCCCCTGGGTCTTCTTCCAAGAAGAAGACCTAGGCAAGCCTGACGTTAGCTGCCATTTTTAAGTAAGCCGCGCCGCGGAAGGCGAAGCCCGGTCCTTGCTCTTTCAAGACCTAGCCCTTTTCTGCTTGAGCCTCGTGAAAAACGTTTTCCACTGGGATCTGACTAAAATATTGCCGGCTCTTTTGTCTACTTAGAGCGATAAACTCTGAGACCGCTGTGCTTCCAACAGTTAAACAAGGTATACAAATTTGTGTAGTGGCATTTAGTAAGACTAAAAACATCCAGCAGATCCAACGCACTCTTTGCCACATTCACAAGCTCCAACAATTCCACAATGCATAAGTATCCATACAAAGCGCACCCGACGTTCAGTGCTCATCATATCTTGAAAAATCTTCTTAATAAACAGATTTTGATCCTCATAAAAATTCTGTGCCGAGAGGGCGACAGGGATATTCAGCGAGTTCAAGGCCACCAGTCTATCCGGATACAAGTTCCTAATTAATTCAAGAGCACATGCGATGGCCAGTGCTTCTGCATCAAAAATAGAAAAACAATTGCTGATGCGTCTTAATATAACAGTTGGTCAGACCTGGAGAACATCGTATGACCCAAATGCAATACCAGAGAATCTTCTAGATCCGTCCGTATAAAAAACAGTTGGTGTGCCGGCATCACTCACATACTTGTCAAAGACAGCGTCGAGGTTGCGCTGTATCTAATATACCGGCCGCTTAAAATGTCTGCGGGGATCTCTGTAAAACGGGTGCAAAATCGAAAGTCCAGACAGCCAAAGAAACGGAACGGAACACTTTAAAAAAAGAGAATCTTTTATTTAATAGAAAGGATTAAAAGGGAATATAAACGGTCTTCATTGGCGGCAAAGGAAATCTCCGATCGACTCAGATACAGCTCAAGAAGGTGATCGCGACTGGCAAGGAAGCGCAAGGTTAAGCTGTTAAATCGCAGATGCAGTGGAGCCTCCCGACATAAGTCCGAAAAGACATTGGTGAGCGTAGTTTTCATAAGATCGAGAGCGAGTCTCAAACAGGCATACTGAATACGGTCAAAAATCAAGGTTAAACAATTGCTAAGAGAGGAAACTTGACACTTTTACTCAAGTATGGAGCGAGTCTCTGTAAACGGTGAGCATTATAGAAGGATGGGCTCTCATCTAATGTCCACCAGGGTCTTATTAATGTAAATCTCTCGTCTAGCGCGTGATCGTAAACAACACGTGAGAGTCCTAAGTTAAACAGGAGTCCAGCCAGACCTCGAGAAAGCAAGGGCTCCAGTCTAATCTGAGAGGAGAACCCTGATAACTGATATGAACATGCTGTTTACTTATGACTTTCCTGAAATAAAACGGTCTCGTAGTAAAAAGGAACAATAATATAAGACCTATCGAAAGCTAGGAAGGCGATAATAAGGCGAGAGAAAAGATAGAGAAGATAGGCGGAGCAATAGGTACAAAAGTGCAGGCAAAAATAAAAAACCTAGAGAAAGGGGAGAGGAAGAGGACAGTAAGTGAAGGGACAGTATTAGAGAAGTGGTTAAAAAGAAAAAGGAAAACAAGGAAAGAAAGGAAAGATGAAGAGGAAGGATATTCAGAAAGAGCAAAAAGGTGCAGAGATCTCCAAAGGGTGAAGAAAAGAAGGGAGTTGAAAGGAAAAAGATGGAGATATATATAGAGGAGGGAAATTATAAGGATATATGGGAAAAGATAGACAAGATAAAAAAAAAAGAATTAGAGAGATATATAAGGGTGACGGAAAAAATAAAACAGGAGATGGAGGAATAGAAGAAAAAAGAAGAAAGACTAAGAATGGAAAATAAAGATTTGAAAGAGAAGGTAAAGGAGATAGAGAGGTCAAGTTGGATAGGAAGGAGAAGCAGGGAAAAGAAAGAAGAAAAAGGAAAGTAAAGAAAAAAGGAAAAGAAGTGAAAGAGGAAAAATTAGAGAGAGGGATAAAGCAAATAAAGAGAAGCCTTGAATAGAAGAAAAGGGAAGATAGAAGGAAGAAAAATTTAATAATAAAAGGAGTGAAAGAGAAGGGAGATTGGAGATGAGATGTAGATAAAATTCTTAAAAAAATAGAAGCGGAAGTAAAGGTAGAGGATATAAGAAGATTAACTGGAGGTAGGGAGGACAGAGGAGACATAGTCGGGATAGGAATAAAGAGAGAAAAGAATAAAAAGATAATCTGGGAAAAAGAATTTAAAAGAAAGAAAGATATGGAAGATTAGAAGAAGATTGGACGTGGAAGAACAGGGAGATAAAAAAGAAATTAGGAAGAGTAGCAATAAAAGAAAAGAAAAAAAGTACGTAGGTATGAGACAGAATAAGGATTGAGGGGGATATGTGGAAATGGAATAAGGAAAAGGGAGAATTGGAAAAAATAAGGCTGCACGCTAACAAAGAGCAACGGAGTGAAGAACAGGGAAAGAAGGAGAAGAGAAAGGAAGAAGAGGATGGAAAGTAAAAAAGTAAAAAAGAGGAGAGAGGAAGTAAAAAAAGTAAAGGGAAAAATTTAAAGAATAGAGAAGTATTAGGAGTACAAATTAGTTCGGTCCGTTTCCAAAAGATGGTTCCGGCTGTTGTGAATGGTTCATAGTGACAGCTGATTTTTGCGGTTTCAGAAAGGTTAGACATCTACTACTAATGTTCAGTTTATATCGCTTTGAGTTTCATACAAAAACCTTGATTTTTACTGTTTGAAATGTCGAATTTTGTGTTAACCAAGCAGCATATGCGGGAGGTTTTAATTTTCTGCTTTAATTGGAAGAAAAGTGCAGCTGAAGCCCATCGAATGCTTGTCGAAGTTTATGGTGACACTGCT
>QVOB01000813.1:0-23015 GCA_014839585.1 Pseudomyrmex concolor | reverse complement strand
TATTATTATAATCAAAATACGTAAACTAAATTAAATATAATAATATATACATAATGCGTGTTTAGTTTTTATCTGTCAAAAGCTTTCTTGTTTCTTAATGTAAGAGAATACACAATTGTCGCTGGCGATAATAATGGACATGTAAAATTTAATTTATAATATAAAAAAAAAAAAAAGAAAACATCATACGGTTTCTAATCTGTGGGAAAGAAAATTATCGGTTCAAATTATTTATAATATTTGCGACAAATGCAAAACTTCAAATGCTTTAATCAAACTTTAATCATTGTAACAATATGTAAGGCTAAATTATACATAGGAAAAAAAATTCTCTAATTGCTTGCAAAATTTGAATTCCGATTTTGCTTCAAATAAATGTGTTTTTATATTTTTGGAATTATATCACATTTGTAAATCTTACTGCTGAATCTTTCTTCACTGATCTACACAGTACCCAGTACATCTCGCAACATTACGTGAGAAAAGTTAGGAGAAAACATATATATGTTGTATATTGTACGTTTTTTTTATTTATATGGTGCACTATGTTAATTAATCCCATTTATAAAGAACAGTTTAACTGTTTAGTCCACTATGAATGCAAAATTTATATATGTATACACATACATAAGTATATAATATAATGTGAATATATTTATATAATTATACATGTACTAACACAAACGTTGACACAAATCTACCAGATAGATACTATTAGTAGTTTTGTGAGTAACTTTTACACGTACTCTTAATCTGTTTATTTTCATTTGTAAGCCACAGTATAATAAATAAATAACATGTATAACAAGAGTGTGTTTCTTTTTATAACATACAGACGAAAAGAACGTAAACAAAAAAAAGAGAACATAAATGAGGATGGATTTCAGGAGCTCTGACGGTCAATTGAACACAAAAACGTCGGTTTTTTTTTTTTTTTTTTGTCTGGACGATAGATTTATTTCTTAACGATATACTTACTGTCCTTACTGACAAGTAGTTAAATGTTACGAGAAACAATATTACTCATGCTGCTTTCGGCGATACAAGTTCGCCTTGTGCTTATTATACGTACTATTTCACATGTAACGTATGATTTACAGGAAGAATAATTTGTTTTCAGAAGATGAGGATGCATTTATCTTTAATACTTGCCACAATTGCGTGTGGATATTCTTTTTATTAATATATATTACTCTTTTTTTTTCTCTCTTTTTATCTCTTTGTACAAGTTTTCGTTTCAAATTGCGGTGTCATTCTTTTTTGTTTTTAGTCTTTTTTTACATATACATATAGCTCCAAGTGATAATTTGGATTGTCACAATATTATGTACAAATTTGCACATAATATATATATATATATATATATATATAGATGTATATATTTTTATCGTTATTAAATTGCTTACTTAAAATAATACAACAAATATATTAAATTTGAACATTTAATATTATTGCAATGCACTTTCTTTATACAATCATTAAGGTTTAGTCTTTTAAACTTTGCATAAACCACATAAAACAACAAGATAAATAAATTAGATCTCTCGTAACTAGTTTTTAAACACTAGTTAAATTTTTATCAACATAATTAAACTAAAACTGAACATAAAACATGAATTTTTTTCTGGCTTCTTTCCGAAAAATCTTCATATAGTTTTGATATGTAAAATTAAAGAAATTTACTTTTTTAAAATAAATTTTAAAATGATTAAAAAAAATATATAAAGAATATTTTTATATTCAACATGTCGATCACACACACACATTTTCATTTATGTTTAATACATAAATGACGCAAATTTGTTCGTATCATCACATGATGTAAATGTGTAACATTAAAATGTGCAATTGCTAACATTTACTGTGTCTCATTTGATAATTTATTCACGCTTCACAATAGAAGATCCTAAACTTGTGAATAAATGTAAATACGTAAAGTCTCTCTAAATGCATCCTCCGCCCTTCTCAAAACATATTGTTATGCGCGCATGCTACTGCAACATCTGTGAAACCATATTATATAGCGCAGGCTGAGACGTCGACTATCGAACAATGTAAACACACGCAATGCAAACACACGCAATGTAAAACTTATGTACAATGTGTTAAGAAGAGTCCAATTTCTTTCTTTTGTTTTTTTCTCATATTAACGTTTAATTACGCTTTTTTTTTTCAATACCATCAAAGCACATATTCACATATTTGACTTCTTATAAAAAATATATGTTATATATGTATGATATTCTATATATATAAAATTTTATTCTCTTTTTTTTTTAGCCTGCTTTGTATTTTTTGTTTTTCTTACAAATTTATAACTTGCACATTTGATTCGCGTATTGTTTTTCTTAAAATTAAATTCCATCCGTGGCTTTGCATATTAAAACTTTTTTTTTTCTTCATTTGGAATATTCATCGGCGTATCGAAATACAAAATATAAATGCATCTCTGACGAGTCCGATCGTGACGCACTGTACTCCCCCCCCCTTCGAATTATGTGACAATCTGTCGAATGGTGAATAAAGCACAGTGGCAGCAAGATGATGAACATTTAAGTAGATCGATAGATATCGTTGAGCTGTATTCACGCAGATAAAAATTGCTGCACAAATCGTGAAACAAACGAAAAAGAAACAACAACCGAAAAAAGAAACAAGAACATAATATCATTTATGTTTTATTATAAAAAAAAAAAGTATTTCTACGTGTTAATAATAACGTAATGATTGATTGTATCATATCAAATTAGCGCATTTGTCTATTGTAATACCGCTTGTAACAGAGTTATTATATCTATATGCATATATAAATTAAAACGGAGGAAGTTTTTTTTCGTCTTCTTCTTCGCTTAGCAGTTAGCAATCGCGCCTCTATTTCCCACGTGTATTAATTAATATACAAAATCTTAACGCACACTTTTCATCGTACAAACGTCGTTAATTACACGCCCACACACATACGTTGTGTGTGCGTGTGTGTGTGTACATATGTACATATAAAAGCAAGTTTACTCATGTAAGCAATACTATAAAATCGCGATATTATTTTATTAGACGAGAATACAATATTCCCCTTTACGTGGCAATTTCGTTATCACGCGCCAATATTTCACAACACGATTTTACTAGTCTGTTTTTTTTTTCAATTTATATATATATTTACATTTTATAATATATATATATATATAAACAAGCAAAGTTCGTACGATGCAGTTCTGTTGATCACTAGATTAATTATTCTCTACACTCTTTGTCTTTATTTTTTCCTGCAATGTCCTGTGAAAACAGCTCAACTGCAATCGGCGTAAAATCGTATTTGAAAAACAGAGAAATGATAGCCAGCTTAGATGATTACTTGTTCCCAAGATATGTGTGTGTGTGTGTGTATGTGTGAGAGAGTGTGACGGTGTGTCTTTATAATATAACATACTATCAGTAACATTATTTCCAGCTGTTTTAATAAAAAAAAAAAAGAAAAAATAAATGAAAAAAACGAATATCAGATTTGGTAATTTGTACTTTTTATCTGAGCACCTTAAGTGATAAAATCAAAGACAAACATATATTTTTTTTGTTTTAATTAAATTACGATTCTTTTTTGTGTGTAACTAAATAATGTACAATAATAATAATATCGCGCGCGAATATGTGAATGTTATATTATTATAAACATTTTCTCAACGTGCTAAAATCTTACGTCTCTGTATCTACAGTTGTATCTTATATAATTATATAAAGAGAACGTGCAGGGCATTGCGAAAAATTACATTATATGTTAGATAATTACACTAGAATGTAGAAAGTCGTGAAACAACAAAACAAAATATAACGCAAGAGCCTCACTTTCTTTCTCTCTGTTTACTGTTAAAGGTTCTTGAATTATATTTTATATTTGTCCCCTTATTGGTTTTGTCATATTTTTCATTTTGTCATGAGAGTGTGATTGCATATTTGCCCGTAGAGATGTTACGCCCTTTAATAATTCTAGAGATCGAGAGTGGTTTAGCACTCGCGAAAGATTGATTTTTCTCCTAACAGTGCTTATCACGAACAAGCTTGCTGCATTTCTGCTTTAGCGGCTTTCATCGCTGAAACAATTGAGACATTTCAGTTATTAGAAGAATATCTCTCACGCGTGTATTTCTTTTTGGCGAATTTTTAAAAGATTGTCCAAGTTATAACGACAAGTTTAACAAAAAGACAAAATGATTTTTAGCACTTATTTACAAAGTTTGTATTGCGAAAAACTATTCAACAATCAACAAACCTTCTCGTTCTCGCCTTCGTAATTTTTTCCGACGTCTTTCTATAGCAGCAAGTTCAGCCTTCACAACATTATACGTTTTCCGCAATTCGGTCAACTTCTGCTGCAGCACAGCTATTCTCTGACTACCATCTAATTCGGGATCTGTAAAAAACATAACATATAGTATGAACAAAAACAGGATAAAACATTGATTTTTAAAAATAATTTTTTTAATTCGAGATTTTTGCACTAAAAATCACTGTTTGACACATCCTGAAATTATTGCAATGCCGATCACGTACCCAATTCGACGTAAAAATTATACTTCGTCGGCCTCGGTGATCTCGACGAGTAAGTACTGAGATCAGTAACGTTAGTGATAGTGTTGGCTTGAGTCGTTGGCGTGGAGTTAACTCCACACAGGTTAGATCCTTCGCTGGTGTCATCGCTGTCGCTCCCGGCTCCGTATCTACCTTGCCTACCATTCTGTCTGCCGGCTTTCTTCGTCATTACATTACCGCCACCATTCTCCGAATGCTTTCTGCTCTTCTTGCGTTTCTTGGGCGACTGATTGTCCACCGTGTGACTGTATTCGATCGAGCGTTTAGGGGGCGGTTTGGGAATTCGGTCGGCAGAGTTGTTCTCTGAATTGGGTAAGGTGTCGTCCTCACTCGAACCTGGGCCTTTTCCCGCGCTGTCGTTGTCCGCCTCCGAGCTGTCACGATTGAGCTTGATGTCCTCGGAAGTCGGCGACGAACCACCGGTTCTCTCCTCTCTGGGTGAACCCGAGATGTTGGAAATGCTCGAGTCGGGAGTGGTCGGTGGTGTGTTGTCCATGACTGGCGCGGCATCGTTGCTCTCTCGCCTCGGTACTCTCTCTTGCGGCGGTATCAAAGCCGGCGCGTGCTGCTGATGTTGCTGCTGCTGGTGCGGCTGCTGATGTGGCTGTTGCCGCAAGTTCAGGGACGTCGCGTTCTGCTGCATCGGTAGAGGGATGGATATCGAGGTCTCGACAGTCTTCGGCAGTGCCATGCTGAGAGTAACGACCGTGCTACTGCTCGTTGTACTCTGACCGGATGTTGGCGCGCTCGCGAAAGGCATTTCCATCAACACTATACTACTTTCCGCGGTCTCGTTTCTCGGTGGACTGCCCGAAGGACCGACACTTGTCTGCTCGGTATTTTCGGACGGCGGCGTAGGTGAACCAGGTATCTCCTCCTCGCACAACAGCGAATTCATTGTCTCACCCTCTTCGTCCGTCTTGAGCGCAGGTGTCAAAGCAGCTTTGGATTCTGCGGATTCCATTGATTCCGCCAACTCCGTTGACTCCGTTAAATCCTGCTGCTGTCGTTGTTGAACATTTTGCAAAGTCTTCGATATTTGCGTCTTGGAGTATCTGTCTTGCGTGCTGTCCTGCAGACAATCCAATTCCTCTCTCAGCTTTACGTCGCAATTGGACGTTGTGGAAGTGACGTCTTGCGGTTCCTCGTTGTCTATTACAAGCCTCTGTTCCGAATCGCTACTGTCCGTGGAATCCACAATATCCTGGCTGACTTGTTGCTTCTTATGATCCTCAATTCTGTCCTTCTCTTTGTCGCTCGATAAATAATCGTCTTCGAATTTCTTGTGATCCTCGCTCTCGATGAACTTCCAGTTGTTTTCGTCTCTACGTTCCCTCGTAATTTCTTGCAACTTTATCTTGTGCTCAATGGATTTTGTCTCCATGAATTTCTTCAATTCCGCGTCTTTCTTCAACTTCTGCAGCTCTTCTTCTTTCTTAACGGTCTCTCCCATAATTTCCTTGCGATGATCTTGATCGAAGATCTCGTCCTTCTCTTCCTTTTTGTCGTCTGTAAGCTCGATTTTGGACACGCCGCGATCCGAGTCTTTGCTTTTTGGTACAACAGGAGCGTCTAACTTCTTAGACGATTCTTTGATTATCTTGCGCACAGGATCTGGCGCGTCCTCGATCGGAGATTTTCTCTCTTTAGTTTTGTTACGAAACGCCATCGCAGCGGCCGACAGCTTTTCCTCTATCGTGGACGTCGCTGGCAACCTCGCGCTTATAGGCGCCGGAGGTGTCACGATCGATGGCAATATCGGACTGATTATTTTCGATTCCAGCATTTTCAGATCCTGCAGTTGTTGCTCGATCTTACCAGGTGACGATTTGACTTGACTCTGCTTCTGTTCCAAAAGATTAATCGGTTTGCTGCTGCTGCTGCTGCTCGTATTGGCTGTCGTTTCTTCGTGAATCTTCGGAATCTTTGAAAAGGTTACATCGTTCTTATTTGATTCCGTCGCGCTTGTCGATTCGCCGCTGTGAAACTGGACGTTTTGATAAGTCGTAAACGGATTCTCTTGCTCGGCCGGCACTTCATTTTCTGAGATTATCAAACGTTCCTCCGAGTCGTCGCGCGCGTTCTCGTCGTACGTCGGTAAATCGTTGAACAAAAGATTTAAGACCGGTTCCTTGATGCTCGTGTCTTTTGTGAATTTAGTCGTGAATTTCCTGAAAGACTTGACGTCGCACGTTACACACTGCTGCTGCACCTTGCCGTAATTTCCACCAGTCGTGCACGTCTTGCACGGTTCGCTCGCGGTGGGTTGTTTGTCCGACGAGAGTTTATGAAGAGCCGCTGCCTCGCTCGACGCTACGTCGTCGGACTTCCTGCCGAATAATTTTTTTGTCATCTTGCGAGCGTCATCCGCGGACGGTTCCGATTTGATCTCTTTCGTCACCGGCGTTGCAACCAACGTTCTCTGCTTCTTCTTCGGACTCTTGGGCTCATCATCGAACACTCTTTTCTTCAATTTGTCCTTCTCGCTGCTGGTGTCTCTTTTGTTTCTTACTTCGAATTCGAACGGTTCCGGTTCTTTGAACTCGTATATGTCCTCCGTGCTCTCGGCCTTACTCTCAACAACGGCCTCCACTTTCGGAGACTC
Source organism: Pseudomyrmex concolor (assembly GCA_014839585.1). Lineage (NCBI taxonomy): Eukaryota > Metazoa > Arthropoda > Insecta > Hymenoptera > Formicidae > Pseudomyrmex > Pseudomyrmex concolor. Next base: position 15,823 of record QVOB01000813.1, on the reverse strand, counting down.
GACGGTTTTCTCCAACTTGGGTGACATCGAGATCGCAGTTTCCTTCTCGTCCAGTTTGATTTCGTCCTCGGGTTCGAGCTTCGGCCTGATTATTTCCAACTTAACCGCCTTGTCGAAACCTTTCAATTCAGATCGTATCTGATTGAGATCGAAATCTCGACCTCTCGGTTGTTCCTCCTGATCGCTATCCGGTTCGGACTTAATGCCTTGCGACTTGCCAGGTGTTCTTCTCAAACGCCTACCCTTGCGCGGCTCGTCTAGATTGTCCTTGTCGTCCTCGGCGTCGCTCACATCCTCCGTTTTAATTCTTTCTTCCGGTTTGCTTCGCGCGTCTTTCCTCGCTTTTCTTTCCTCGGTGCCTCTCAATCTAGTCTTCGTTTGCTCGAGCTCGACGGTGTCGGACTCGTAATCCTCGCTGTCTTCACTTTCCGACGCGACAGACACGTCCGTGTGTCCCGACGTTCTTCGGGTGCGTCTTCGTTGTTGTTCCATGCCGGACAGCTCTGCATTTCTCGCTGTTCTGGTCTGCCGATTGTTGACAGGCGTCGCGGGACTCTTGGTTCTAGAGCTGGAGCTCACGGCAGAGAGTGGAGTAGTCGATCTGATTGGTTGCGTCGTCGTCTCTTTATCCTTGTCGTCCTTCTTAACTTCCTTTGCGGACGTTGGCGTTGACGGAACAGCGCTGGAAGTAGAAGTCGGAACGACGCTTTGCGCTCGGCGGCGGCTTTGTGCCATATTGCCGCTCGAGCTGCAAGTACTTTTTGATTTATTCCCGGCGTTGTTGGACAGACTCGTACCGCTAGTCTGGGGCTGGGGAGTTTGATTATTTTTGACACGCTTTACTCTGCTTTGAGCTTGTGTGAAATTCTGGGCGATTCTGGACGCTTTTATCCACTCGTCGTACCTCGTGTTCCAACCTGTATAATGCACAAGATACACCGGTTCCGGACCATCCTTTTCTATCTCGATAACCTTGGCTTCGTAAGTGTATTTGGATTCATGCGTTGGGCCGTAGTACACCTTCAGTTTATCGCCACACTCCACGGGTCCTTTGTAGCTGGGAGCGGTCTCCGCGGGTTGTTCGTCTGTTGTGCGAGATTTTTCCGCCTCATTGTCTTTGCGTTTTCTCCCACGCTTCTTCAGTTCCTCATCCGTCAAACGTCGCTGCTTCGACAACGGTTTCTTCTCCGTTTCTCCGGACGGTGTTCGCGATTCCCTTCCCTCGGAAACGCCTTTATTTTTCACAGTATCGTCCTTTGCCTTAGATCTCGTTTTAGTAGCCTCCTCTTCCTTCAGCTTTTCGTCTTTCTTCTCTTGCTTTTTGGTTTCCGTTTTCTTTTTCTCGACCGTCTTCTTTTTGGTGTCCTCTTTGCTCTTTGACTTGCCTCGACTGCTGGACGATGCAGCAGCACTGCCGCTGGATGACGGAGATAATGCGGATATCTGCGCGGTTGGTTTTTGCGATTTTTCATTGGCGGAAGATGATTCCGCGTCCGCCTCCACATTGACGTCACTTTCCTGACCGCTGCCGTTTCCTTCGGTCTCTTCTTTCTTCTTCACTTTCACCACCTCCTCTTCTTTCACCTCTTTCTTAACTTCCTTCTTCTCCTTTTTCTCATCGTCCGCAGCTTTCTTTTCGTCCTCGTCCTTATCGTTCTTTACCTGTGCCGGTGCTGTTTGCTGCGGTACAGGCGTATTTCTGTCTTTGTCGCGGATCAAACTTCTTCCGGGACGCTGTTTACGCGCGCTGCTTCGCGGATGATTTACCATGGTGCAGCCCAACTTTCTATAAAAGTCCTCGAACGAATGCAAGAATTTCTTGTAAGCTTGCTTCACGTGATTGTGCATAGGCCCGGAATTTTGCATCGAAAAATTCAATCGCCGCGTTATGACTTTCCATTGATTCTGATTTGTAACGCGATTGTAGCCACCTAATTTCTGCACCGCCCGAAAGAGTCTGTACAAATCTATGTCCTTGGTTCCGATCATCGGGCAAACATTGATGGGCGTACCACGATCATCCATGAATTTGTACAGTTGTGCCACAAAATGATCTTTTTCCTCGCGCGGTTCGTCGTCCGAACTCTGAAGAGAAAAATCATATATATATATATATATTTCTTGCAATTATTGTTGCGTGCAGTAAAAAAAAAAGAAAAGAGAGATAAAGATCTTACATCTGAATCGAGTTCTCCATCGTAATCGCTATTGCCACTGGAAACAGAATGTCCAAACAAGGAGTCTCTGTCCCAATGAGGTGGCAATTCGTTTTTCTCTAAGAAAAGAAGCGCCTTTTCCACTGCAACCTTCAATGTGCTGTTTTCAACTTTGTTAACCAATTCTTTCGTGAATTCCGTGGCTTCCTTCTTGGGTACGGTATAGCTAAAAAGAAGATACGCAAATGTTGACACAATATCAGTATATAACAATTACTTGTATTGTACCTATTTTAAAGCGTTTACTCACTATCTGGCATCCTTGAATGAGCGCACCAAATAATCATCTCTCACTCGTATTCTTACTGTATCTTGAGCAGTGGGTGCAACCACTAGACCGGGAAACCAATTGTCTTTCTTCTTCTTGTCACCGAGTTCCACACAGACAACTCTCCCAATCTCTGGTTCGGTTTCCATTCCCTCTTTTGCACCTCCACTGGAAGCAGAGTCACGAGTGCCTCTTGGCGGACTGTCTTCATCTTCGCTGCTCTCGTCCCTACTTTCCCAGAGAAAAAGCATTAGAAAAACTGTTCTAATATTTGGAAAAGAAACGAACTCCCCCGTCACACTTACTGCGCTTGCCTTGATCGTCTGCCCCTTCTGCCTCCGATTACGGGATTTCCAAAATGTTCCGGATGAGTCAACGGAAGCTGATCCAATGTTTCACTCTCGGCAAAATGTCGTCCACTTTTTAAACAAAGTGCAGTTCTTCTTAAGGTCGTGATATCGCCATCATCGAACACTACAGTATACTGACTGCAGTCTTGGATCTTAGTAATTGTAGCCTCCACATATTCTTTCCGATCTACATGCCTGGCTTCGACAGAAGCGCCAACCCTCAAGGTTCCTTTTATTTGATCATCAGATACAGTAGCAGTTCCTAATCCTTGAGGTTTATAAGTAACTCGACACTTCACCGATCGCACTACTTTACGTATCTTTGCTTCACAGAAAGCACCCTTGTATTTAGCACTGACTTCTGTACCCACCGATAAGGAGGGTGGATCGTCTCCCTAAATTATTATTAAACCTACCATTAATAATGCTGTTCGGTAATATCATTAGTATGTTAGTTTTAAAAATTTCTTTTAATGATAAACATAAGTTACACTTATAGCTAAAATTAAAATTCTAACTTAAGCTATATATAAATTAACTTTCCAACAGTGACCACCAAAGGATCATCATTGATCTAAAGCATAATGATTCTATTATTTGTAAACGAAACTCAATATGTCTAATCAAAGGCCAAAGTTTAGTGTTTGCAAAGAGTTAAGAAAATAAGAAACAAATTTACATGATAGTCAACATGATTGTTTTCAGAAGTAGTAGACTAACAAGAAGTCACAAGGTAAAAGTATCAATATGACATTGTTTCACGCAACATTACTTAGATCTTTTATTTCAAATGTTTCTCATAAACTTTATTACTTCTAAATTCTCAATATATCATTGTGAAACATTTTCAACTGTCCAAGTATTGAAACCTGTTTTGATATTGGTACTTTTACCTGGAAATTATAAACAGAAAAAAAAAAAGAAATAAAACAAATTCTGTAGTCTATCACGTGATCATGTGTATGCAATAATGAAAGTGTGCTATAAATGATATTCCACATAATATTAAACATAATATAGAATATAAAAGTTGTACAGGAGTAACATTAGGAGTTAGATAACAATCTGATCACCAAAGCCATGAACAGCAAACAAGTCAAGAGCGTTGTTAAGAAAGATCCAACATGTGAGAATATCCTGGTGAAGAAAGGTTGATATCAAATAATACCTCAGAGGTATTGTAGAGTCTATACAATTCCTAAATGAAAACAAAGATGTAAACTAAATTTAATTTCTTATTAAGCTTCTGTTGAAATTTTTCAGTTGTTTGACAAGAAAACGAACACGATATAAACAGAAAACTGGGAAGAAGAAAATACATTCGCCGAAGAAGAATCAATTTCTCGGCCCTTCGACGAATTAATGCGTCTGATGAGAAATCCGGATCGTCTCCGAGAGCTAGAGAAAAAAGAGAAAAAAAGAAGAGGGCAAAAGAACAAGTGAACGTGCAAGAGAAAGAGGGAGAGGGAGAGGGAAAAGCGGAAAGACAGACAGACAGAGAAAGAGAGAGAGAGAGAAAGAGAGAAGCGGAAAAAAGCATGGATATGTTGGCGCGGGCACGTAATACACGTACGTGTGTTACAACGGAACCCACGAAAACATAAGACGTAGAACAAAGCTCGCAGCACATGCATCATGAGATCGGCCGAGGGAAGTGCTGGCCCGGAATTATTGGGTGGCTGGCAGTCAGACGTAACGCGGATCGTTTATCCTCCCGCCTCCTGTTTACTCACCAGCATCTTTCACCGCTCCGCAATTTCGGGACACTCGGGGATCTCAAACTTGGACGCACTTTTTCGCAAGCAATATCAAACGGTCAGGACGATGAGGCGTCGTTCTTACATTATCCACGAGTTGCTCGTGCTGAGTCGCGAGCAAACAGCGCAAAAGCGTGACCCCCTTCGAGAAAGTGACAACAGCAAGCTCCTCACCACTACGCTCGGCCCCGCGCGACGATTACGAGCCTCTTTTCCCTGCCCATCGCCACCACGAATAGACTTGTCATCCGCTCTCATTGGACGATCCGTAGTACGCGCGGCGGCGGAGGCGGCGGAGACCCCTCGTTCTCCTCTCGTGCTAACGTGATACACGCGCAATCAAATTCTCCTCTCGCACGTCAATTGGAAAAAAAACACACGATCGCGGTGTTTTGCCGCGGAAACACCGCGTAGTGGCAAACCGCGCCCGGAAGTTAATACGCAATTTCGTCCGATCGCTCACCGAACAAACGTTACGCCGCGATGCACGCGCGCCACTCTCTCTCGCAGAAATTCGATGCCCGAAAACCTCCCCTCTCGGGGCCAATATGCTCACCGCAGGGACGTATCCGCGTACGTGCACCACCTGCCACGTCGCGCAGCGCCATCTGCTCCGCGGGATCACGGTATTTTCTCAGGGAACACGACACAGGGTACCGCCGTGAACTTTTCACGCTCGTCTCTCGCCCGTGTTCGCGGACCAAAAAGCAAAACCGTCTGACGTTAGTTTCTGCGCGATTACAGTTTAATCGAAAATTCCATTGGCTCGTGACAACGTCCAGCGGACGACGGCGAAACACACCCTTTTTTCCCGACCGCTAGCGACACATCTGCTCGGTCGTCTGCTGTGACGCAAGAAAACAAAATGGCGGCGAGTGATGAGGCGCCGGTAGAAATCAACGAGAGTCGCGTGCATGCCATGGAGAACTCGGTGAGTTTAGCCGCACGTATTGTCGGCGAGGTGATCAGACAGCTGATTTCCGTGGGATTTATCGTCGACGTCCCGGTGATTACTCGAGGAGTTGCGGAGATCCGCGGTCGAGACGCAAAGTAAATCAGGGGGGACGTCGTCAACCTCAGTCGCGAGTGTATATATTTTGTTCCTCAAGTTTCGCATTGTAGAGCCGCTTGCTCAAGAACAGAGCCGTTAGGCGGGAGTGATATTGCATGTTTTTTTTTTTCTTGTTTCGCGAAAATTTTCTCAAAGAGATCGGCCTCGGAGCAGTCCGTGCGCGACTCGCTCTAGAAATCGTCGATTTTTAAAACGCAAAAATTCGCGTCCACGGCTCCGCCGTTCTATATAGACCAACGGAAATACGATATATAGCGCGTGCAAAGCGGCGGACTGTTCAATCTGAAGAGGACGCCATTCGCATTGGCGGGCACGTGCGTCCTGTTTCTTTGTAACATACCGGCGTGCGCGAATTCCCTTTGGAAGAAAAAAAAAAAAAAAAAAAAAAAAAAACGTGTTCTCTTCCTGCGAGGTTCGGCTTACTCATGAACAATATAGTAAATATTCTTTTTCTCAAATTGGGTTGATTTGAGTCTGAAGAGTGTGTGTGTTACAACGTGAGGATTTCGCGCGATAGGATTAAGTACATGATATCCGCACGCCGCCTGTGGCCGTGCGCGCCTTGTGTAATGAGCATTTCCCTCGCGCGTGCACTTTTCTTACTTGCTACTTGTTTGCGCAATTTTTTTTATTAATCATCTATTGTTGAGAGAGGGTAAAAGAAAAACCGATTTTAGGGAAAATAATGTGAACTAACATATTAAAAACTAATGCAGTTGTTATTTTTGTTAAAAAAAGTTTTGAAAAATGATACGTTTAAATAAATACAGAGCGGTGAATTAAATATGCGTTATAAAAACAAAATTGGTCATTAGAAGGTCATTAGAAGTCATGTGTTTAGATGATTGGATTTTTAGTAAATTCGATGATTAGAGAAAGAAAATTATATTTCTAATACACGTGAACATTTTGCAGGAGTCCAAAATGGAGTCTATGGATATAGCAACAGACACCGAATCCAACGCTGTGAATAAAGCCGTTAACACATCATCCTGCAGTTCGTGTAGAGGGACTGTATCAGTAGACGACATGACTTCGAGAGATTATTACTTCGATTCGTACGCCCACTACGGGATACATGAGGAAATGCTGAAGGACGAAATACGTACCGTAACTTACAGGAATTCCATGTATCACAATAAGCATCTCTTCAAAGGGAAGACGGTTCTCGACATTGGTTGCGGCACCGGGATCCTCTCCATGTTCGCGGCCAAGGCTGGCGCGGCTAAAGTCATCGGTATTGAATGTTCTAATATCGTTGAATACGCCGAAAAGATTGTGGAGGCTAACAATCTTTCCAATATTATAACGATACTTAAGGGTAAAGTCGAGGAGGTTACATTGCCAGACGGAATCGAAAAAGTCGACATAATAATATCGGAGTGGATGGGCTATTGCTTGTTCTACGAATCCATGTTGGACACGGTGCTCTTCGCGAGAGACAAGTGGCTCTGCGAGGGAGGCATGTTGTTTCCCGACAAAGCGACTCTCTTCATCTGCGGCATTGAAGATAGACAATACAAGGATGAGAAGATCAATTGGTGGGATGACGTATACGGATTCGATATGAGTAGCATAAGAAAAGTCGCGATTAGTGAGCCTCTGGTAGATGTTGTAGATCCCAAGCAAGTTGTCACAAATGCATGCCTAATCAAAGAAGTTGATCTTTACACAGTTAAGAAGACGGATCTTGAGTTCTCGTCGCCGTTCACCCTCCAAGTACGCAGAAACGACTATGTGCAAGCGCTAGTTACATTCTTCAACATCGAATTCACCAAGTGCCACAAACGCATCGGCTTCAGCACAGCACCGGAAGTGCCATACACGCATTGGAAGCAAACTGTCTTTTATTTCGACGAATACATGACGGTGAAAAAGGGGGAGGAAATTTACGGCGTTTTCTCGATGAAGCCCAATGCCAGGAATTATAGGGATCTAGACTTCAGTATCCAATTGGACTTTAAAGGGGAATTGTGCCAAGTACACGAAACCAACAATTACCGTATGCGCTGATATTCAGTGGATTGTGTAACCTCTCTTCCCATCCATAGTTCATGGAAAGCCATTTAATCAACCTCAAAAATTCTTTCTTCATGATAAAAAAAAAAAAAAAAAAAAAAAAAAAAAGACGATTGGACATTTGTGTATTGATAAATGGTAATTGATATTAATGAGCTATGTTTTTTGAAGTATTTGTAATAAGTTTATCTTCAATTTTAGAGAATATGGAAAATGCTTCCTAATGAGTTATTTAATGTGAATGACTTACAGACACTATCTCTCTCTCTTCTACTAGACGTGTCACGATCCGGACACGAGCAAGCACATTTGTAACATTTGTAAACATTTAGTCGCATTTAGAATATTCTGAATTGATTTGAGACGTGGTGCGAGATATTTATCATCTAAAAAAAAAAAAAAAAAGAAAAACGAGGAAACTTTGAGCATAATTTTTCACACAAGATCACTATTGTGTACAACAACGTCTTTGAGATGTATGCCGTCTTTGAGATGTATGCCGAATCTCTCTTGGCGTTCACTGTAACTCCGCGCGCCGTTACAACAGTATTATTATGTAATATGCATTGGTGTATTATATATAAATATACATTTGTATGTTTATATATAAAAATCGTACGTGATATGTTATATATTTTATACAATATATATGTATTTATTGTATGTACACAATATATTATGTATTAGTACTGTTGTATAAAATGAATTACTGTAATGTAACAATAGGAACTACATGCGTCTTCAATGTATATTAAAATATAATTTGTGCGCCAGAAATTCTCTTGTCAAATTTTTATTTCACTAAATTTTGCTTCAACATACAATGCTATTTAGAGTTACAGAAAAAGAAACAACAATAAAATAAAAAATCAATAAGAATTTTAATCTAATTATTGAAGTTTTTGTGTGTCGATTATTTGTTGTGTCTATAGACATATAAGATCCTCGCTTCTTTTATAGAAATTATACAGCTTGACTTGAGAAACAATCTATTCGGCGCGCTCTCACGCCCTACCAAGCTAGCAGGAAAAACACTGAAAAAGATCCGCGAACAAGTGCATTCCCACAAAGAAAATGTGCTTTGAAAGCGTAGGTAGATATGGCCCGTATCCTTTTAATCGTCGTATGTTCAATTTATTGCGACTTTCCGAATATGAGCGACCTGAAAGAGTGCTATTTTCTGCGAGTTTATGTACATGACAACAAAACGCGAACAATAATCCTAAACGGCGAAAAATTTCTCATACATAGGTAATTTGTATAAACACAGGTTACATTCTTGTGTCGGAGCGTTTTCCTATATTTAATAGATAGATGATCGATTTTTGTCATTGATAGTCCAACATTAAAGCATAAAATATTCGTTTTCTTATGCAAACTAGACTATGTTATTATGTTGCTAGGCCTTTTAAACAATTGGCTAACTTCTGTGTCTTGTAATCGGTTCTTAATTGAATAAAATTTAGTAAAACGGTGCGATCGAGTGTCATCTGCAATATATCACATTGATTATATTAATTTTTCAATATAAAATGATCTTTTCACACGTATATTTTGAAGATAATTCAAATGTAACGTACCAGTTGGTCTCCCGTGCACACTTGTTTCAGATTTTCCGGCTTCACCAGCAGCAGATTGCACAATGCGTGCAAAGTGTCAAAGAGATTCGTAACAAACTCAACGTCGAGCTCTTTGATGCACTTGCGATATTCATTCATGTCACATATCGCGCACATAGCGCCAGCAGAATTGAACTGAAATTGCTGCAAATGATCGTAAATAACTTTGTGAAATCTGATTCCCAATTCTTTGAGAGTAGTTTCCAAATGCCTGCCGTCCAGAGTATTTCTTATCTGTCGTATCATTCCGCTCACGTATTGAACAACTGCTAAACAAGCAGGAGTGTTCACGGTGTCGACGTCAGTTTCCGGCTTGAAGTCGGTCTTTCTTTGTTCATTTTGTAGATACACTTTCACCCAGCCCACAATCGCGCTTATGCTTCTGTCCAAGCCGGTGTCCAATTTAACGTCGATTTGTTCTAATATCGCTTTTTTCTTTAACAAACAATCGGGATGTTTGGGTGTGGATCTGAAAAGAAACGTCTCTTCAACATTGATTCGTATCTTAGATTGGCATTAGGCGAAAGTAGCGCGCGAAAGCGACTTGCGTACACAACGAGAGGCAATACGCTGTCGTTGAATTGTTCCTCCAAGAGCCTGACAATCGCGTTACACTGATGTACCACGTTGAAGAAGTGAATCTCCGGTTGAGTTCTGCTCTCCGGTATCGGCACGCTTTGCAAACCCAATTCCAGCGCGTAGTCCACGTGTTCGCTTATCAGATATTGCAGCAATATCTCAAAGATCTGAAGCGCGTTCGCGGGAACATCAGCGGGCTGCGAGAGTAACTGGCATCTCTGAAACGCGAGTTTGCTTCTTTGTAATATCGCGATCGCCAGCTCTTCCGAGAGAAACGTCTCGCCCCCGTAGTCTTCTATTTGAGCAATATTTATATTAGTCCTTGCACCCAGCACAGCTTGAAGATCTCTGCGCAGCTCTTGAAACCCGCCGGTTTGCAATTGTTTCTTCTGATGATTCTTGGACTCGTAATATTCGATGAGCAGCGCCGCCGATTTTTCCCGGAACGCCTTTGTTTCGATGCTGAAAAAACAATCCAACACATAGAAAGATGATTATTTTATAGCTCTTATTAAATAAACGTAAGGACTTACGTAATGTAAGTATCCAAATATTTCTGAAAGATATTTCTCGTAAGCTTGGCAAGATAAGTGTCGTCCGTGCCCATATTGAAGATCTTCAGTTCGTTCGACAACTTGACCGTTCTCGTGTACAAGTCGTACAAATTCCTGAGATATTTGTCGGAGTCCGCTTTATCGGCCAACTTGGCTACCGCGTACTTCTGAAGACGCAGATGATAAATGTTCAAGACAAACTTCGCCATCACTTGCTCGGGATTGGTGAACACCTGTTGCATGAGCTTTTGATACTTGGTGCACATGGGTATTACATCCTGAAAGACATCCTTCCCACCGAATGAACCCATTTGACTCTGTTCTATGAAGGCGTCGATGCACTGAGAGTAACCTTTGAAATGAGCCAGCGTGCCCGCCAATTCTCTCATACGCGGCGCGTCCTCTCTATTGTGCGCTCTCACAAATTCCTCGATCAGATTCCGTTCTATCTCATCGTACTTGACGCCGATCTTCTTCTTTGCATGTTCGAATTTCTCGGAAGGAAGTTCCTGCGCTATGAGATGGAGTTTTTGAATCACGTCAGCCGCTTCGTTCAACTGAAACAAACAAACAACGTTATTTCCTAATGACAACGTTTTAATTGCTACAACGTTCGAAATTAAGTTTTCATTTCTCTACCAAAGATTTGTCTGTAAAAATCGGATCTGTCAACAGGCCTGGGCTTAAGAACTCTGAAAAATGTCTCATCAATTTTTGAGCCTCAACCGCTCTCGCCCTCGGTGTATTGACACTTTCCAACTGATCTCCCAAATGCAAGACTTTGGTAGCCACAAAATTGATTCTTTCATCTAACTGGTGAAACAAATCGATGGAATGTCTATTCCTCTCCTGCAATTCCAATATCTCCATTGTGTGTTGAGCCTCCTCTTCTTTTAAAGCAGCCTCTAATTTGTCGCATTTCTTTTGCTGACGTTCCTGCAATATCTGCAAGTCTTTAATCGCCTGTAAGAAAGTTTCGTGAACTATGACAGGATCAAAGAACGTTTTTCCTCCATCCTTGGTCTTGTCATTGACAGTTCTCCAAGCCAATCGTTCAACAAATTCCTCAGGATCAAACGGGTCCTGTGAATAATAATTGCAACTTGTTTACAAATATTAAAACACCAATCACCTAGCCAATGTAAAATCCAAAATACACACACCTGTTCCAACTCCTTCATATATTGTTGCATCATTTTGAAGATTTTTTTATGTGTGACGTTTTGTTTGAACAAAAATAAAAACAAATTACGCTATAGATTATGTAACAACCGGATTCAAAGAGCGCAGAGAAATTATGATCGGCAAAACGATCATTGTCTCATTTTATTGTTAAATTTACATGCGTTCTCCATTCATCGCTTCAATCTCACAATTTATGGGTCGCGAAAAGTCTGACTGACTGTCAGTCCTGTCAGACGTAAGCGCACGTATGAACACATTTATTACAGCACCAAAAAGAACCAGTCTTGCGTGTACATAGCATATTTACCGATAATGGACATGGCTACGTAAGTGCCAATGTGCACCATTCTGGACGTAGCGCTGGCGAACAGGTCGGAAAAGCGAGAACATTTGGCGTCGTGGCCGCTCTCAGTCTTTTCTCTGTTCATAATAACATACACATACACACACCTCTCTCTCACTTACGTTATACAAAGGTAAATTATCGATTGATTTTTTTAGGTGTGTCAAGTTATGAAACATGTAGCAAAAGATGACACATCGCAACACGTTCACGCACACACGCGCTATCATAAAGAAAAAAATAACAGCACAAAGAACACGACGCTTGCGAAAGTCTAAGAACAAGGACCGCCGTACTGTTTAGATAATTGTTTATTCTTTTGTATCTTGTAATTACAGTTACTATAATTGTAATTTTGAGTGCCGTTATCGTATACCACTCCCCGCAACTTCATCACACGATACAAAGATACGATTTTTGGATTAAACTGTAACTGTAATATAATTCTTAGCTCGTACAAAATATCCCCCGTTTTCTACTTGATTAAAAGTCTGGATGTCTGTTTTATTCCTTCTATTCGATTCTCGGATCGCGTTTGAATCTTATGTTTAAAAAGAAAAAAAAACTCCAAATATATATAAAATGGAAACGCACAGGACGACGTGGGATACAAAATGAGATTTTTCAAAAAACAGTTTTGAAAGAAGGATATTTCGCATTTTTTATCTCTTGGCGCGTGAGCGTGTACGCTCATCAGAGTTCTTTCTTAAATACAGTGTATATGTACGCACATATATGTATATAGAACATTAATATACATATACATTGTATACGTAATGCGCAGAAGTAATGTCTGTGTTTTTCTACGCGTTCCGAGAGTTAATGTGTGTGTGTGTGTGTGTGTGTATTTTCTCAGAATTACTCTAGTTTTTTAATAAAATGTTATTACATATTAAATTACACTAGTGAGCGCTGTGAGAAAAACAAAAGCGACTTTGTCGCGCCCGCAAAGTTTCGCGCTGCGGAAACTAAAAGACACGAGAAGAACGATACAGAAAAAGAGTTGCACATTCGGGAGAAAACGGAGAGAAAGAGAGAATTAAACAAAAAAGATAAGAAAAAAAAAACCATATAGAAAGAACTTCAAAATTATACGACATTGAGAAATAGAAATGGGCTTTTCACGCGAAAAGCCAAACATACAATAAAAAAAAAAAAAAAAAAAAAAAAACCAATAGTGCTTATCTTTAATATAATCATCGCAATATTACCCAATTTACTTTGTTTTTTTTCTTAAAAGACATGAGTTATATCGCTTTGTTGTTACGCACACGCCTACGCACACGTTCGACACCGTTTTTTTTTTTATTTATTTATTTAACGCTATAACATTCGACGAATTTATCTAAGGTCGAACTCGATCTAGAAAATCGGCGTGGAGAGTAACCGCATTTCCTTTCGTCTTTGGAAAGAAAGACACCTACAAAAAAAAAAAAAAACGGGAAAGAGAGTAGGCGGACGAGGAGAGACGTTTTTTTTTTTTTTTTTGTACAACTCCGAGGAAGAGTTGGTGGTCCATGAGTGTTAGATTTTGTTTTTCTTCCTTTTGCGATGCGAACTGAAAACTTCCATGTACATCCTTTTGTGTAGCTTTTTTTAAATTTTTGCGGTTACCAAGGACCGCAACCGTTAGATGTTCTGAAATCAAGAACGCGATTGGAAAAAAAATTTATTTTCACTTCCGACTATTAATCCCCTCGGTGTTCGACTTGCCAGATTTCCCGCTTACTTTGGTTAAACTGATTGGACACAAGATTACAGTTCTCAGCAGCATCCAGACTTGGATGATTCGATTGGACGTCCGTGTTCTATTTTCACCTTGTTGGCCGGATCGCTCGCGCCGCTCGAGGGTGGACCTACTCTAAGCTTGATTTCAGCGGCCATTGTCATAAACGCTTGCTCTACGTTCATCGCGTTCTTCGCTGATGTTTCCAAAAACGGTATGCCCAGTTGATCGGCGTATTCCTGTTTGGCAAAACGAGACACAACAGAAATAACAATCCGCACGATAAGATATATATTGGTCGTAACAACAAAACGAGTGGAGCAAGAAAGCGTGCGCATTAGTTCGTTACCTTGGCTGTTGTGTAGTCGACTACTTTTTTAGTGTGTAAATCACATTTATTGCCCACTAACAGCTTGTTGACGTTATCACAGGCGTAACGATCAATTTCCTCCAACCACTGTTTGACATTGTTGAACGTCTCCTGATCCGTACAGTCGTAAACAACAATAATACCGTGCGCACCCCGGTAATAAGAACTCGTAATTGTCCTGAACCGTTCTTGGCCCGCCGTGTCCCAGATTTGAAGTTTTATCGTTTTCCCATCGAGATCGATGGTCCGAATCTTAAAATCGACACCGATGGTGCTGATGTAACTTTCCGTGTATGTGTCATCGGCGAAACGTAACAGAAGACACGACTTGCCCACGCCGGAATCTCCGATTAAGAGCAACTTGAACAGATAATCGCTGAAACAGAAAACATTTCAGCTTTGTTATTGAGCGACATGTGTTTCGTTTTTTTTGTGGTGGAAGAGACAAGCACTTCGCACTCAGCTCTTCGAAGAGTTGTGAACGCGAATCATCAAGATCAAGAATGTATATCAAAGATGCAAAGTGCAACGGAACAAAAAAACAAAACAGAAAAAACTACTCGGCAAATCGGGTCTTTGATGATGTTTAGAGTTTGAACTAGGGGTATCTCGGGCTGGTCTCAGAGTTTCGTGTACTGATAATCGTCATGGGGGGAAAAAAAGGTTCGACAAGTGTTCGACATTGGGAGATGACGCGCGTACGGCGAAAGTGTGTGTGTGTGTACCACAGGAAAAATTAGTGAAATATACTAGTGGACTACGGCACTAGAGAATGCCATGTTTCACATAGTAGAAGGGGAGACGACGCACGGGGGGAGGGTGGATCTGTCAGACGGTGAAGAGATTAGAGACGTATATACATATATATTTTTCTTCTTTTTTCGTTCGCCTTCTGTCGAGGGACAGAGGGAAGAAGAGCGGCGACGAGGATTCACGCGCGTCTCTCTCCCGTCGTCGTCGTCGTCGTTCTCGTGCGTGCGTGCGTGTCGTCGACGAGACGTCGCGCGGCGCGAGATCTCGCGCACTTCTGGTATGTCCGCGCAGAATGAGGGGGATAGGTTTACTCACTATTCGGGATTCATCGTGGACATGCTACGGCGAGTGACGAGCTGGCTGTGAAATGTGGACGCTCTCGGATCCTCCGCGTTTTCGAAATTACAAACCGACGGGGAAAAACGGCTTCTCGGTCCGGATATGAACGACTACAGCAGTTCGCGAATGACAAATCGCGAAAAATTAATCACGTTCCCCCCGAGATATGCGCGACGGAGTTGTAACAATGGCGGTCAACAGCAACTCCTCCCAAACCGACGAATGAGACCTCCACACACACACCATTGACGTAATGCCAGAATGGCAGCAGGTGCTGTTTCATTCCCACCGTCGCCGGAGCCGTTCGAGCGTGAATTACGACCTCTGGCGCGCGGTAAACTTTCTCTCTGACCAATAGCAAACCGAGCAAGTTACATTGGGTGCCAATCTCGAGT
Source organism: Pseudomyrmex concolor (assembly GCA_014839585.1). Lineage (NCBI taxonomy): Eukaryota > Metazoa > Arthropoda > Insecta > Hymenoptera > Formicidae > Pseudomyrmex > Pseudomyrmex concolor. The sequence goes on along the minus strand of QVOB01000813.1, from coordinate 278 downwards.
GTGGCGAACTTGGCCTCGATTGGATAAGTCTCATCACGAGTTGGACCAATCTGGAGCTGTGTCAGGACCATCTCTGATTAACCTGACCTACTCGATTGGAACTGATCAATCGCATTAGACGTTCAGCAGTCAATCGTCCAATTACGATTAACGTCTAATCGGTGACGATGAAAGATTTCAAGGCGATTACTTATGGACGGTCTTATGGAAACCAGTCTTTAGACGTGACTCTAGGAGCGACGAATTCCTGTGTACCTGTCATCGGTGAAGTGGTCTCA
>QVOB01000802.1:0-46883 GCA_014839585.1 Pseudomyrmex concolor | reverse complement strand
TTGGGATGTGTAAAAACACTTTCGCGCGATCTACCGTTGTAACGCGAGGGATAAGTGGCGATATTAAATCGCTCGATGCAATCCTATCGAAATCTCGTAGAAATTCGGGACGTCGGTCAATATCTTTGAAATTTACAGTCGTTAACATGTCGACGGTGTATTGCCGCTCGTAACCGCGACGCTGTCAACGATTACCGTACGCACAATAAACCGGACATCTCGCAGCTTGTAAACGCAATCCAAGTGCTATAATTAGCATCGCAGGGCTACGTTATGCCGGGCATTATCTATTTCGATCAAACGGATTGAATTTAACCCGCGCCGGTCTCCTCTTCGCGAATAAATCCCGCTATTGTGCGACCTGGAGTCTCGTAAATTTAGAATCAACGTTGAAAAGAAGCTACAGCTTTTCAACGTTGCGCGATAATTTGCGCGCTCTAAAACAACGCGTGGACTTGCACTCGTGTTTATTTCCTTCTTATCTGCGCTATGATAAACGACATTGTCCAGAAAGAGACAGTCAATCCGCATTCCGAATTCAAAAGTTTCTAGAAACACAATAGTAAGATTTTAAATCCAAGTTTATGACACAAACACACACGCACACACACATACAAGCGTAGTGTGTCTCTTCCGTTTTTTTTTTTTTTTGATTTGCATGCTGTTATTATTTCTTAAGCGATTGATTATTTTTAATGACAAATAGAAATCCATCATCAGCAAAGATACATCTCGCATGCAAGTCACCGTGAAAAAACTCACCTGTGCCGCAGAATTTTGATTTTACTAGTTTTTTTAGAGATTAAACTCTTGTTTAAATAATTTAATTTCGATTATCATAGACCATTGTTCTGTTATCAACGCACATATATACTGAATGAATCGTACTGCTTGCCGTTACTTTCGAGAATCACTGCAATCCGTTAAAGACATTATACACGTTCACGATGCGTGACCGACCATTGCGCATTGCCAAACGGCGCAAAGTTCTTTTCAGACGCCGATGTTTATCGATCTTCCTCCGCGATTGATCCGAGCAATAGTCGCGTCCCGGATTAAAAAAAAAAAAAAAAGAATTAAAATAATAATAAGCAGAAAAGAGACAAGCGGGTGGGCAATCGTCGCGGTGCGTGAAAAATTTCAAGTCAGTCGAAGTGCCAGAATGCATCGGCATTGCTTAATAGATCCGAGGTGAGTGAGTGCGCGCGAAGCGCGGGCGCGCGCGAGCGCAGTAGCGCAGTCATTGAACTCGTCGTCGGCCACAATTTTCATGTAAAACGAGGGCAAGGCTATTTTATTCGTAGTGCCTGGAATAGGCGAACAGATTCGCCGTAAGAAGATAAATGCGGTTCGTCGAGATGCAAGTTTAATTGTGCAACTCAAAACAATGCGCCTTTACGACACACAAAGCGTGCAGCAACCCGTGCGTCGAGCAACGTATCGAGGAATACCTTAAAATTTCGTCGCTTGAAAATTACACACGATGCTGCTGTTCCTTGACAATTTATTTTACTACTCTTACGCAACAAATCAATCTTGTAATAAGCAACGCGGATGTTTACTTGTAATTTACTGCGTTGTTGTTTCTTTTTTCTCGCTTTAAACACACAACGCGATATCTTACATTGCGGGAAGTGTCACGACAACACAGCTGGAATTCCATTCGTTCTACAAAAGGCACACGGAGAAAGCGCGAGGCGCTACTAGCAACAATGTTAGACGTTGCTTGCGGAGTATTTAGCGGGCGGGCTCTTACATGTACGTGAACGACGGGCGAATTACGTTATTACACGCGCGCGCGCGCGTCCACCAGTGCCGCTACATCTCCGAAAGGCAAGAGAGCAGTCTCTCTGAAAAAGTATGTCATCGAATGTTTAGAGACCGCCGACGTTTCGTCACGATAGCTATCGTGGAAGCACCTATAAGTCTTTTTTTTGTTTTTTGGTTGCTTTTTTTTTTTTGCAGCCAAAGCGCGCGGCGTCGAATTATTATACACGCCGCTCACGCCGGGCTTATCGGCGGTTCCGACAGTTTTATCGTTGTTTTTACCGTCCGACCGGCAGTATTTATAGAGACGTGACTAATTAAACGTGATTCTGCGGGAATTTATTATTATACGCGCCGCATTTCTCAAACAAGCATTTCCGTTGTGATAAAACCAGAGAAAGAAGTCGCCGTGTTGCAGCAGCGAGGCGATCAATGAGCGCCACATACTGTGTATGCAACGCGACACACGACGAAGCACACACACACACACACACACAGACACGCAGACATTTTGTGTTTCCGATATCGAGTACTTTTGTACATCATCATCGATATCTGCGCCTTCCGCATTTCCCGTGCGCGAAATAGACGAAAAAGCATGGGAGTCAACGGATTAACATAACGTTATTGGAAAGTTATTCGGAACTCCCGTTCGAGACTTGCGAACTTAGCAACGGAGAGGAACTTTATTTCGTTCGCGAGGAGTTCACCCCCGCGGGGTTTCGCCGACGAGATAAAACGGTAAACTCATGATTTACCGAATTTATTAATGGATCTTCTTATCGCGCGAGACAATCTTTTGAGACGCGACGCGGTCGGGATATATGGGTTAAACTGAGACCTTAAGTGTTATATCTCAGTGTTGGTGGATGTGTGTCGATCCGCGAAGATAGACGAAATCTCACGAAATTTCAGCTTGGACTAAAAGAAACATACCCAAAAAAAAACAACACGAATCGACGAGAAAATAACAAAGTCGCGAAGAGACTCGGTTGTCTTTTGTGTGTAGAACTCTTATATAAAGTAATACATAAGAAATGCAAATGTTTTATTTGCCTTTAAACTTTCGTAACAGCGACGTCGAAACAATTTCATAACTATTTTCCCTCCTCCCCTTTTCCAGTGTGTTCTTGCGAATGAATATTCTCGAAGCTGTTTACGCATATGTTCGCGCATAAGATTGGATTAAAAAAAAAAAAAAAAAATAGTCATTAATAGCAACGCCTATGTTTCCGTACATGATACATACAAAATAAGTTTTTGCCTATACACATACCCACACTCATCCACTCATCTATCTCTCCCCACACACGCACATACGCAGGACAGAATCAAAGTAGTGTTATTTTCCAAACGTACATACTCTCGAGAAACGCGTCTGCATATGATTTTAATTTTATCTTTGTTTTAATTATTTATCTAATCTCATGTGTCATCGCGTAAAGTCGAAATATAACTTTTATACATCGAATGATTTTCCACTGTTTTGAGGAAATTGAAAAACTTGTTAAAATATTTCTCTCGGATTTTATCGTCTCGAATCAAATATATCTCATAATCACCTTTACGTGACTTATCGGCACAATTTTTGTTACAAAAGTCAGCAAGAGAACGAGCGAAAAACAAATACAAAGATTGCGTTAGAGAAGAAAATTGTCGACACTTACCACCACCAGAGTTCCAGCAGTTATCAGTCATCCCTGTTTATCCATCTGCAAAGTTGGCACTACATTATAATTACACTGATCCAACTCGCTGAAATGTTTCGCGGCACAGTGGTCTTTGATGGTGGCGTTATGCACACCGGATACACTTTTCATGAGCCCCTAGTGCCGCCCGACAAAACTCTCAGCTCCGCCACATCGCTTTACACCAATGAGAGCACCTGTCTCATTATTGATCTCACACTACACTCTCTCGATCGCGATGTACCGGGTGGGCAGCACCGCGAGAGAATCCATAGGTTTTCGCACTCCTGGTTCCCCGGCTTCGAGTTTCTGCGACGAAGGGATCTCCTCTCTCTCTCTCTCTCTCTCTCCGCAATGGCCCGATCACGCGCGTCTACGCAACTGCCGAGCGTTCAACCTACTTTTTAATTGAAACGTTTTATTTGCTTGTTTGTTCGTAATTAGAGTGTCGAGATTGCTAATAAACTTTGTAGTGCGTTTTATCGAACGAAATTATCGCCTTGGTGAAATTTAGACCTCGGTATTTTTGCTTCGCATTCGGAAGAAAAATTCGAACGTGATATGCGAACAATCGATTTTTATAACAATAATATATCATAAACGTTATTTTACGGAGATTAAGATTTGAAAAGAGAATCTTGTTATGTGAACTTCGGCCGATGCACAATCTTAAACGACTGTCGTCTAAAAATACACGAATACGGCTACGAACTCTCTAGCAATGAAGCTCGATAGACAAGATCATCATAATGATCCAAAGACGCACGGAAACGACGACGGACTCGACGCGTGAAATTTTGTGTATTTTAATTTTCAAATTCACGCGTGAATTTTTCTCGCGTGAAAATAAATTTCTTCGATTGTTCGTGACATATCGGAAAGAAAGTCAAGCGAGGTAAGTATACCAAAGCAATGTGCGTAATGGCGGCGTGTTAAATTAGAAAACCGTTTCGAGAGCGCACGACACGCAAAATTCGAATTTAAAAAACAAAAATATGACGGACTCTCTGTTCGAGATCGCTTTCACCGCACAGTAAAATTTTTATCCCGTGTTTCTCGCCGTGTTTTTCCGAGACGAAAACGCGCACGTTTCATTCAAAGGAACAGTTTTGAAAAGACACAACATTCTACTTCCGGGCGAAATATCTTAAAGAAAGGATTGAAATTAGAGGTTATATGCGTGTGTTCATTTCCCCGATGGAACCAAGAGAGAGCCGGTATTTTAGAACAGTTCGAACTTAAGCCTGAATTACAGGACGGATCGCAACGAATAAACCATTACTCATCATTTGATGCGGACATTTAAATGCGCACGGCATCAACCTAAACGGCAAAGTATTTAATATTATATCGTTAAATCGAGCGACTCGACTGTGACTTCTAATCCTAAGACGTAATCTATCTCGACACACAATCACGAACTTTCTACTTAAATGATATTTAAGAAGCAGATAACGTGTCCGAAAGAATTCGTCGCGTTGTCGAAACAACATCAATGACGACGCGACTATTGCGCAACTTGTACAACTGAATATCGCATGGCTCTTTTTTTTCTTATTACGGATGTCATCTTGCGATTCGTTCCCGACCCTTATTGGCCCGAATGCCAGTGTCGACAAAATTACAACGCAACAATACCGACCGTGTAGGTGCCGCTTTAGTCAAAGAGAGTAAATTGATCGAGACAGCGAGCACGGCAACCGGCCGTTTAATCCGCCGATCGATCCGATCTCAAATCGCGGCACACACCGCATCGGGCTGCGACATACGCGTTATGACCGCGATCCGTCCTGGGATTCGGGATCCCGTTGACGATCATATGTATTTCGAATCGAGCACACGAGCGGCAAGAGATATCGGCCGCGATTGGCTTGCGTGTATTCCCTAACGCACAACACGGTCTAAAAGAAAAAGAAAAACAAAAACCTCAGTTCGTAGACGCGCGAGAGAGCCAAACGAGACGACGACGACAAGGCGATGGCTCGGGTCGCCGAGACCTCCCCCTCCTCCCTCCCGGCCGCCTCCCAGTCTCCTCGCGACGTCCAGCCGAAGACTTGGAGGTTACGTACACGACGAGTAATCGATTCACGCGCTGACAACACGCTCCTTGAGATCGTAGAGAGACGATGTCTCGACGCGACTCACTTGTTATTCCTCCTCCTCCTCCTCCTCCTCCTTCACCCTTCGTTCTCTTCTTATATCTTCTTATATTCTCCCGTCTACTCTCTCCGCTCTTTCCGATCTTCGTCGATCTCTCTTTCGCGCTTGCAAAACCGACGCGATTACGAACGAAAGCGCGCGGCAATAGGGGGTCGCTTCTCCGTGTTCGTTTCACTCCGCACCACTTCCGTTTTCTTCCCCCGCACGCAGTATGTCTCTTTCTCAGCCTTCCGCTCTGGTTCGCTCTCCGCCGTCCCTCTCACCCGCCCCAACACACAACTCTATCTTTTTCTCTCTCTTTCTCTTGCACGAGCGTACGTTTTTTTTTTTTTTTTTTTTTTTGTTTCTTTTCCCTACGAATCACACTTCGACTAGTGTCGAAGCTGATCGTGACACGCGCTCGTGAAATTTCGCGATACCGTCAGCACGCGTCGTCTCGTTTCATCGCATCCTCCTGTCCCGTGTTGACGGACGCGAAAACTGATCCTTTCTATCTCTTTTCCTTCCTCTATGAATCGGTTTCCCTTCACGGACTATCGTATCTGCCGTCCTTCTCACTCAGGACATAGCGCGCTTCGTTTATCGGAAGAAAGGAGGAAAAACTCATCTGGAAGATGGCCGCCGCCTGCCAGTCACCGATTTATCCCTCTCTCGCATAGCGCACTCTTTCGCGACGTGCTACCGCAATCGACGACATCACACGGGGGGGAATCGCGGCCTCGGCCGCGTCACAATGCACCGGGTCGTTAACTGCGACACTCTAAGAAGACGCGACGGACGGGGAACGATTAATCCAACGCCGATTGTACGAGATCGCCCGACGAACGATGACACGAGCGAAATTCCCAGATACCGGTACGCGCGCGCACTCTCGCTCGCTCGCTCGCTGGCACGACAGTATTCGCACTAAAAAGCTCACCTCGTAAGAACCGTAACGCACTCTCCTCTCGATACACAGAAGCGTGCAATACACAGAAACACTGTGACACACACATACGCGAGCGCGCGCGCACGCGGCCTCGTACGTGTACACACTGCACCGTGCGACGCACAGCGGAACGACGACGGTGGTTCCGCGGACGCGCGCGGACACACACGGGACTTTTAAAAAGGCGACAGGGCGGCGCGCGTTCCTTGTGGCGCGTTATGTATATGTATATTTTCTCTCCCTCTCGCTCGCTCTTCCCGAAGATCCGCGGGTCACGGTCCGAGATGTGACAGCGCACACCGCACGCAGTAGCGAAAATCTCGATCAAACACTTGTGGGTCGAAACACGACTCGCACCGCGACTCGTTTCGTTCGATCTCGGAAACAAATTGCTGAACGAGTAGTGTCGTTGGCGACACAACAGTGACGTTGTCAGTCACACTCCATGGCGGTTCGCGCGACTTCCTCCATCTCACTTTCGCAAACCGAGCGGCACCTTACGGCGCTTCGGCTATTATCGGTGAGCTACGATGTTTATTCGGCGGCGCATCGGCCGACCAGTCACAGCTCGCGGCGAGATCATCCCCGGTTCTCGCTTTCGTTTCCCTGCTATGTGTGTAGCTGCCGCACCGTTCCGCGCCGCAACGCAGCGGGATTTTAAAGGCGCGTTCACACCGGCCGACGCACATAAACGTTTCGATTAGAATTAAAGTTCAAAATACATAAAAAAAACCTACAAATTAATGAACGATACTTATTATTTAGATAGATAGATATTTTTAATATATTTTTTATATAGTTTTTATATTCTATATAAACAATATACCTGAGAGATTATATATATATATATATTTTAATGAACGTAAAATTAAGTATTTAGAAAAACTAACGCGATAAAAACTTGTTAATAAGAAAAGCACACATTACGTATAATATTCAGAGAATTTGATATATTTATCTCCTTTTTTTTTCATAAATGCACTACAGTCAGCCATACAATACAGTATAACAAATTTGTTTCTGATCGCGACAATTCATTCTTTTTTTTTTTACATTTTTCATATATATTTATAAGCTCTGTACAAACTTGTGTTATAAATATAGAAAACATTCAATTATTCAACAGGGTCTTAAGTTCAAATCACTTTCTCTCGTGATGATAATGTGTAAAGTACGTGTAAAGTAACATGTATAAAGATCGAAGGTCGGATCATTTATCAATTTATTATCCACATTTTATATAAATTAACTTTCCATTCTATATATGGTTTATTGTAAGATGTCCTATTACTTGAAAAGGGTGATTTCAAAATAATCGCAGCTATTGGAATGCAACAAAAAAGATCATGTCCTACTGATGTGAAAAATATACCTTAATAGTTTTTTTTTTACAAGCGTACATAACTTAATCTTTACTTTACTTATTAGTAAATTATATTATTGTAAAGTAAAATTTATATTAATAAAGTTTATAATATATTTTTCTCGCAGAAATAAAAAAAAGTCTTGTTTAAAACACTTATTCCAACATTTTAATTTGGTATTTTTAAATGTAGAATCAATCTATTTATAAATTATACATTACGTTATCGATTATGAATTATTTGATTTCTATACATAGTTCAAATTGCATATTACAATTTATTTCTTTTTGCCATACAAAAAAAGAAATCTAAAATACTAAAAATAAAATACACAATGCAATTATATCGACAGTTTTGAGACAATTTGTAAATGTTTTGTAATAAATAACAAAGTTTGTATATAAGCGTGTAATATATATGTTTTGAAACACGTGTTGCAAATATTTTTCATACGATGTATTTTAGACAAATAATTATAGAGCGAGAAAAATTAAATGTATTGTGCAAATTCAAGCTATATATATATTTAAAGAAATATTTCACCTTCGACAATACTCAATCTAAACTCGAGTAATCTAAAAATTTATTGCAAAATTATTAAAAATAATCATGTTTAATACACATATTCTATTGACTAGTACTTTGGTCATTTAACTAATCGCGCTATTTTATTGCACAAAATACACATTTTGTCTTCTATATCGACATATAAAAATGTATATGTTCTACACTTGGCACATCACATTATAAATGAAAAGACGTATTTCTTATACAAAATATTCGGATTCAAAAGAAGTCGTGTAAATGATAGATTATTACTAAATATCACAAACATATAGTGTACTTATACATAAACTAAATTTGTACATACATATCTACGAACCGTTCATTCTTTAAACATAAAAGTTGAAAAAATATTTTTGGACAAGTATTTAAATAAGATAATACTTATATATTGCAAGTTTTGTCTTTTAAGATAAAGAAATTATATAAAAAAGTTTATATAATTTCGAAGCTTTATTGAGAGAAACTGATATATTCTTATATACATCATATATTAAAAAAACTTTTATTTAGCGCCAAATGTGACCATTTAAATTTCAGTTTTTAACAGAAAGTAACAAATACTATATGCTGGAGGAAGTTAATTACAAATTTAATATCAGATGTTTCATATTATATAAAATGTTTGTAATTTTACATATCATAGTGAGGAAAAAGCATCTTACCTTAATCGAATACGTATGCTATTATAAATGGTTACACTAGTAGCGCTATAAATAATCTACACACGTGCTCTAAGCTCAATTCTATTATCAGTAACGGTGGCTCTTTCACAAACAACAATCATCCACGATTTTCACAACACTAACAATTTATTCTGCGAAATATAGGAGGATACAAGTATGTGTGTGCGTAAGTTTTTTTTTTTTTTTTTGATAACTAGCTATTTTGGTGTGAATCTATCATTACTAATTCATTGAATTGTAAAGATTATATTTTACGTCATACACGAAACTCTAATTGTACAATGTTTTAATCCCAACAATAAATGGAGGTAGCAATATTGTCAATAACAGGGTCTTTAATGAAGTGAACTGTGGAACATATACAATATTTATTTTATCAGATGTCAATTATCTTAATTTCAAATTTTTCGTATTTCTAATTTCTCTTCGTATTTTTGTTTTTATACGTATAATCCACTGTTCGCGACAGTACGAAAAGACACTAAATAGAAATTGTCTTAATAACGTAGTAGTTCGACACATATGTCTTCTCTCACTGACTCTTCTCTCATAGTTTCGCACTCTTTTAAAGAAGGAAACATTCTTTTACCAATTTTTCATCTTTGTGAGCAATAAATTAAATAAAATTTTTATTTAAATAAGATATGCGAAATGTATAAAAAATTATAATAATAATAAACGTAACATAAATTTGCGTATAAATATAAATGTTGTACTAGTTTTATGTACAAAAAATACAGGTACTTCTTAAGCAAGAGTATACATATATATATTATATATATATATATATATATATATATATATATATATATATATATATATATATATATATATATATATATATATACGTATTTATATATAAACAAAACAATATTTTTGTATACTGTATACATATAAATACACGAATATCCTCATTAAAAAGGACGAGATTTACAAAATCGATTACTTTTATTACGTTTCTACAAAATGTTTTCTTCTTCACATTTTTTCTAAGAAAAATAAACAGTAATTAAGATGTTTATATGTACAACATCACTTCATGCGACATTAAACAAATAAAATACAAGATCATTACAATTATCATATGTTTTTTGTGTAACAAAATTATATCACATAGATGTAAAAACATAAAATTATATACAGAGTATTTTTTTGCGTAATTATACAATTATCTATATACTTAATCCTTTGACTGCGGCATTTTTTTAACTGCATATAGTTAATTATATTATTTATTTGTATCTTTTAAAGAGAATTTTTGAAGGAAACACTGGTTTCGTCATTGAGTAATACTCTGCAGAGCCTGCAAAGTTATATTAGGCTACACAAGCTCTACAAGATATCGAAGTTATAAGGACTTTAGCAAATCTTGAGTTGATATATTATATACGATATACTATATATAATACAATACACACATTATATATATGATATATTACATATATCGTATTATATATATACATATATATGTATACACATATAATATATACGTATATATGCATATGTATGGCGTCCGCAACCTAAGGATTAAATCGGCATTATATCAGTTCGTAACTTTTATTATTTACTCAATAATTTTCAAGGAACCTTCTAAAAAAATCTCGTGAAACAACATATCATATTAATGTACTTTGTTATATGTATATAAGAGACTTTTAATTTTCTGCTCTTTCTATATATAAAACTGGGAGACTTTAAAAAATCCAGTGTAACAAACACATCTCTTGCCATAAATCTCATGTGTTTTAGTTGTACGTATCTGCATTGTATGCTCTGTGTTTCATTTTTTTTTTTTTTTTTTCAATTTGAGTAATTCACTGTTGTTTCTCATTGATGTGCTTTTATATTAATTAATCAAGATCTACGGTAATATCTGCGTTATTAGTAGTTGAAACATTCATTTCTTCATCTTCGATAGAATCTTTGTCCGTGATGCTAGACACCGTGTGATGGAGATTTGTCGTTTGATTGTCAATCTTTGATTCGTCGACTGACTGAACTGTGGTCAATGTACTCCACCAATTCGAGAATGCCCCCTTTGCTTGCGATATCGCTCCCCCTTGTAAATAGTTTACAGAGTTTCAAACATAATTTTTTTTTTTTTATTACAGCGCGTTAAAAATAAAAATTTAATTTAGATATATATTCTAGTTTTTTTTTTTTTATATCTTCATAATTAAGAATTTGTTTTTTATTATTTGATTAATGTTGAGAATTTTTTATTATTTGATTAATATTAAGAATTGGGTACTATATTAGTAATCATGAAAAATGCAGTGAATATTTCTTAAAAAATTTATGTGTTATATTAAGAATTCGAAAAGACAAATTATCAGCATTATTAAATTTGCTCTCATATTACTCTATGTTTTTTTTTAATTTGTATTTAACTTAAATTAAAAAAGAAACAATCTCATGCAAAACCTTACCCACGGCTTTCCCAGTAGTTGCCACTGCGCGTCCAGTTGAGGCCATTGCTTGATTTAATTTTCTGCCACTTTCTGTGTTCTGCATTGTGCTGGAATCACAATAAAAATAGATGGTCTTATTTATTTGAATTACAATAGTTTAAATAATTAAATACGTGGGAAGTATATTTCTTCCTAATATATGAAATATACATATTGAATTTTTCTTCCCCTTTATATTTTTTATTTCTTATAAAAATTTAAGTTTGCATCTGAGAACATCACTTACTGTGAAAGACGCAGTTTCATATCTTGCACTGATAACTGGCCGGCAAAGGGATGACCAGGTTCGATATTTTGTATTTCCTGTTTGCGTGCGTTGCACCACGTCTTATAATTGTTCGTGGTGCGCCATGCAGACATAAATGCTGCATTGTAGTGATCCGATTGACGAGTGTCGTGCTGCATAGAGGTGCGCAGCATGCTCAAGAGATATACTCGAAACTGTGTTCTAATCCACTCGTCGCCGCCCTCCCATCCTACTCCGTCTAGAAAAATGTCTTTTCGAGGCTCGACCACATGTCTTACGACGTAATCGGCAAATCTCAAGTCCTCGGTAGTAAGATGCAGCTGTCGTCTCAATTCGGGATCGGTTGTCTCTATTCTTGAGTTTTCAACCTTTTGATTCGTAATATACGAAATAAGTCAGAGTATTGCTTCTCTATTCTCGGTTAAGATATTAAATTTAAATATTATCATGTACACCAATTTACCTCAACCAACACATCGATGAGTTGCTTTTTCTGTTTAAACAATACATTCGTAGCGCCTACCATATATCCTCTAACATTAACATCTCCTAAGAGATCCAGATAGGGTAAAGATAAATAGGGTAAGCAGAGATATCCCTGAGAGAAAGAGAAAATAAATAAATAAATTTTTTTTTAAATACATATTGTACAATTTCTAGGATAACAATATAATTTGTGCCAAATATAGTAAAAACTATCTTTCAAACAAGCATTTCATATTACCTTCGTAAACAGTTCCAGTGGCAATCCGCACAACTCCGGGTTAATATGTGCAATTTGCGTGATGTTATTGGTCAATCTCACGTCGGAGAGCGCATCGTTACTGGTATCACGAGGTAAACTATTATCCGTGTCGCCCGTAGTCAACGTAATGGCATTTACACTGTGTACCCTGTGTACGTTATCGTTCGGCTTCGGCGAATATTTGGAATTGCTCTCCTCTATGTAAGATTCGGTACATTCTTGCGCCGACTCGATTTCTATAACTTTCATATTTAAATTTTCGTTGTCGTTGTTATTTTTCTGTAGGGTTACGTGTCGCAACCCGTCCAAGCACTTGCCCTCCATAGACTCCATGGTCTTATTGTCATTAATACACAAGGAATTCCTATTGCTGTTGTCATTACACTGCTCGTGATTTGTATTCGATTCATTATCTTCTTTAACTATATGCGTGGAGGATAAGTTAGAATCGACTACATTGTTAGTAGTAATTTCGTCCTCATCGAAAGTTGGTATTGGAGACATCGGTCTGGATGGTCTGAAGAGAGAAAGGATTATTTATTAAATTGTGTGTTAATTTTGAGGAAATAGTGTTTCATCAGTTTTATTTCTATTTTGTACCTGACGCAAGCCGCTTGTTGAAGACCGTGTTCGATCATGCCAGGATACAGTGACAATAAAGTCAATATTGTAGCACACAAAGGCTGTACAGGAGATTGATAGAAAACTATCCTTTTTTCGAGTAAAAGTAATTTAAATAAGAGCAATACTTTGTGACGAAACTGCAATATAAAATCTCTTGCTGACAAACCTGTAACAATGTAATATAATCTGAGCATTAGAAGAAATATCAACTAGATAAAATGGATATTAATCTAATATAAAATTATCGAGATTTACTATAGAGTTTGTTAATATTACATTATATGTTAACATTATTATATTTATATATTCTACATATTTTTTCTACATACTTAGTTATAGGAAATCTAAATCTAATCTAATCTTATATTTTTGAATTAATTCTTCTTATCAGCTATCTAGATAACACTTGTCTTTCGACATTTTTTGAATAAACCTTGTTTATATAAAAAAGTAAAATTTGAAGTTCTATCATATTATACAAAATGTTTTTAAAAAATTATTGGAGGCAAGTTATATAGCTCTTATGCACTCTAAAAAAAAAATATATATATATATATGTGTATAATTTCAGTATATAAAACTTCAGTACATAAAACTAAATCAGATAATTACCAACAAAGATTTGTGGTGGTATTTGACTATCGCCACTCATGCATGAATTGAGATGATGATAAGTATCTTCTAATAAAGACACTTTACTAAAATCTCCTTCCTCAAAATATGCATGTGTTATAAGGGCCATTTTCACTTGAATATGTCCGTACAAAGGCAAGGTGCTCAGTACACAAACTGATTTTTGTACAGTACCTCTTGTTATATCAGATGTACGATTTTTCAATTTCTATGAACACATGTAACACTTAGTACATTAAAACATAAACTTTAAATAACATAAATGTTTTTGTTTTATAACATACCTCTACAGGTATTTGCCGAAAACATGAGATTCCATATATCGTGCGTTTTGGATCGCTAAGACTTGGTAAATGAAAGTAAACTGTATCTTCATCATAGTTATGAGAACCGTCTGGCAGAGCGAGTGTAGGCAAATATTTCCATCCCAAGGGACATTCGTTTGGAGCACCAGGTACTAAAGGTGGAAATGAGTATTCTACCTGGAAAGTGACATTTGACGATATAACGCGATCAAAGTGGACAGAATGCGGATGCAGGAGATAGGTTAATCACTGAACTACCTGGCAGCCTTTTTTATGATGAAATCCAACCACGATAACATGAAGAATTGGACCGTTCGATTCCGCCATTCTCGCGCTTTCGATTAAAACAATGCGGCGACACGGTTTAAGTCTCAAATATTTACTTCCACAGACAACTCGCGAACATCATCTCACTGTGAAATACACCTTCCCACAGACGGAGCTGACACTGATAGCGGTAGATGTGAGTGATGTGACTTGACATGCGCCATGACGCATATACAATGTTATCGCATCACCTCGGATGTATAATTGAATGGCTACCAACACAAGCAATCTAAACTTTATTTCTGATATTTTTTTATATTATTATTTATAGTGTGTCATTATTTTGCAACACACGCGGCCAGAATATATCCGCTTTATTTAGGATTTTATAACTTTATTCTTTATGTTTGTTTTTTTTTTTTTTTGTTATTTTTTTGCGGCGCCAGTCTTAAAAATTTAAAATATTATTGCGTTTTTTTTACATTTATAGTTTTATCAAGAAAAATAAAAATCAATGTGTTGTCTCCGCAAATATTTTATATTTTTCAAAAAGCTTGTATAAATAATGTATTATTCATCAATAATCTATTATGTATTATAATGCTGCTCTAAAATATCACTATATTCAGTCAACATGACTGAAAAGTGATTTCCTAATCTGAGCAATGAGTTTTATCTCTCGACCATGTGGTTTTATGATACGTAAACAAATGCAATGCACACGCAAAGTATATTTTTCCATTTTTAGTAAACTTTTACGAATTATGCATAACTATTTATTTCATTATTTTTTAAAATCTGTTTTATAGAACTCATCCGAGATATACATTTAGAGTGAGTCAGTTTAAACTGTTTCGATTCATTATTAATGATGTCCTGCATGTTATATACGCATCGTTTAGTTAATCGCAATGAATCATCACTATGTTCTCTCCCTATTTTGCTAAGTACTTTAATTGTATGATTCAGAATAATAAAACTAATGTAATAAAGCAATTTTAAACATTAAACATTAAATTTTAAGCATTAAAAAATACAAAAGTGTATATAAATCTTTTAGCTTTCATATATCAATTGATGTTGTATCACAAACGAGTCAACTAAAAGATTTATTTAAAGATATCTTTGATTTTTAATAACAAAATACAACACATTACATACATTTGAGTTGTATACATATATATACATAGGATATTTTTTTTATTACACTTTATAGAGATGGCAATGGCATAGAAGTATGTGAATATGCATGTGTGAAACGAGTCCTTGATTTTTATATACATGTGAATTCAGTGTTCTTGTTCATCTTGAACTTTAACTCTCTCTGGTTTACAGATATATATGCACATAACTTTGGTTCACATGTGCGTACCATCGCACGTAAGCACCAAACAGTATTTATAATTAAGCAGATACTCTTCTCTTTCTTTCTTCTCCGTTTAATGTCACGTCTTTGAGTGTTATAAGACGTTTCGTTTTTCAATTTGATAAATCTATGTTTCTTAGATCTATAAGCCCTTGCAGAATAATAATGCGTTGGGCGTAGCTTGAAAAATGTTTCGCTCATTCCATTCGAGAGCGCAAAGCTGTTTTGTGCTTTTGGCCTCATAGCCGTTTTCCTTTTTTGTGGTAGCAAGAAAGGAGGAAAAGCATATAGGTGGAAAAAGTTGATTTCTGGAAGACGCGCTACCTACGTACATTGAAACCTCGGGTGCCGTCCGGACCAGTAGGCGATCGAACTACATTGCTAGGTAAGTTTCCACCATTCGGTGCATTTGACTTTGGTTGAATTCTATTAATTTCTTGTGTCAATTTTTCTTCCGGGCTTTTCTCTTCTCCTAATATTCTCTTTCTTGCTTCCGCATATTCTTGTTCTCTCTAAAATTATTTTGTCATAACACATAATATATTACTTACTGTAACTGAAATAAACAGTGAAACAAATAAAGCACATACTTGCTTACATACTTGCTTAAGAGATTTAATTGGTTGCTTTGGTTTATCATCATTTAGTGGTCCATCGCCACTTCCTCGAGAATCTCCAGTTGGCCTTTTTAATATTTTTACAGTAGGTTGTGGCGGTACATATTGAGACCTCAGACCATCTTCTCCCAGTATAATCATTTTTGTGTTTGAATTAGTAGTTCTAAAGCAAACAAATTTTTTTATATATACATACACATCAATATATGGCAAGAGATAAATCACATAATAGCAACATATCTTTAAAACTGTAAAATAAACATAAAAAACTAGTAAGAATATTTATGTAATTACCTAGAAGATTCTATTTCTTCCTGTACTGCATTCAGTTGAAGAGCTTCCAGTCTCTTATCAAGTGTCTACAAAAATGAACAATGATTTTACATTATACTGCCTCTTTTTAACAATATATTGTTTTTCAAAGATTTTAAGTT
This sequence comes from Pseudomyrmex concolor, assembly GCA_014839585.1. Lineage (NCBI taxonomy): Eukaryota > Metazoa > Arthropoda > Insecta > Hymenoptera > Formicidae > Pseudomyrmex > Pseudomyrmex concolor. Next base: position 30,017 of record QVOB01000802.1, on the reverse strand, counting down.
AGTTTGACTACAACCATATTTGTCTTTTTTTTTTTTTACACAGCACTTTCTCATATTTCAAGAATGTCTTTATAGCAACATGACTCACTGCATAAACACATGGTAAAACGATAGACATGACCAAGTGCCAACAGAACATAAAATAATCAATTGCAATAGTTTCCCCATCATGCAAGATTTCAAGAAATCTACACTTGAGGGAGTTCTTATAGGTTAAACAACAGAGTTATTCTAAATACAAATCTAGATATAAATGTGAAAAATGAAATGTTAAATCTTCATCTTACACCAGATTCTTCTATTTGTTCCCAGCTTTCGAGAACGTCGTCCATAGTTGATATCGCAAATTGCAGCGAACAATCGCTAGAATTTTGCGATCCAAGAGAAACTGGTTGAACGCACGAAAAGGAGAGAGAACTGAAGAGTTGAAGAGTATCGAAGAGAACGGAACGTCCGTGTAAAATGAGGACGCTTTTAGTGCTGCCGTATATCGTAAGATATTCAAACTTCTGTAAGGATCTCGAGGAACAATGCATATTTGCTGTCGGTATAATTGATCTTTTGCAATCAATATAAAATCATAATATATATCTAATATCACTTATGTATATATATATATATATATATATATATAATGTAAATAAATTTGTGTTGTGTAGAACGGATTTAAATACAAGGAAACCCGGTCCAGTACTCTCGGCTCCAAAGTGGCCGAGGCTACTGACATGTATGTACCTATTGTCTAGACTTCTTTGTTTGCATCCCTGCTTCCATTCTTGACTTGTATTGGAATCCGACGGTTCCTTTAACCCGTTATCGATAGAGGGCGAACAAAAGGGAGAGCTCAGCTGATTGTAACTTGATAAAAAATTAAGACAGTAAATTCGCCATCTTGGCGAGAACTCAACCTCAATGTACTCAATCAATCGGAGATTATAAAAAGAAGAAAATATATATACATAGTGAAACAAAATTAAATTGAATATTTCTAATATGAATTCCTTAACCAAGCAGTTTCTTTGCTGTACCGCGATAACAAAATTGGATTTTACGGTATGTAAATTTTTTAACGTAATCGATATTTGTATGATTATTGACAATATAGTATATAGAGAACATCTTGCAGGATAAATATGAAAATTGTTCTCTCACTGTGGATATTCAAAAGCAAATTTTAGATAACACAATAAATAGTGACTTGATTAAGCGGTATCCACTAAAAGTGTCGTATCAGAGAGCATTTTTAAAATTACTTATGGAAAAGGTACATATACAGTTAATTTAAATATTATTGATTCTACAACTAAAGGGGATGCAAAATTTGTTTCTTTTTTTATATTACTGCTGGTTCATACAGATAGAAGAAAGTGGTAATGAAATTCATGATGACTTATACATAGCATATTGTAGATTAGTATCAATACCTGGTGAAGAATCTGTACATTATCGCCACTTTCTAATAGAAAATGAAACATTAAATTGCATTACATTAAAAGAAAGTACAAATATGATTTCTAACGGTACTACAGGTTTATGCAGTTGGCAGGTATGCTTATTTCTTCAATATATTTCTATTAGATATGTTCACAAATTGTTTTACAAAATTGTTCAACAAGTTGGTAGAGAGAGAGAGAGAGAGAGAGAAAAAGAAATATATATATTAGAGATAAAATATATATTATACTGTAATCAAACAAGGTTTTTACTTAGGGTGCTTTAGTATTGAGCAAATGGTGTGCAGAAAATATAAAATACTTTTCTGGAAAAACTGTATTAGAACTTGGTTGTGGAGTTGGCTTAGCTGGCATCAGCATTATTAGCACATGCTCTCCGAAACAGTATGTTTTTTCTGACGGTCATCAAGAAGTACTTCGTATGCTCTGTGAAAATATAAAACTCAATCTTTTATCCCATAAACTATGTAAGCTACTAAATGTTTGCGATATAACATCACTGCTGAAATTGAGCTATGAACATACTGATATTCAAGTAGTAGAATTAAAATGGGAAGACATCGGTAAATATATAAAAAAGACTTTATCACAGTTTGATGTAATTATCGGTGCTGATATTCTTTACGAAAGCAGTTCATTTGACTCGTTAATACTGGGATTAAAAACTCTTTTGACATCAAACAATTGTGCTGTGATCACTGCGACAGTTCGTAATGAAGACACTGTTTCGCAATTTTTGGATCAATTAGGTATCTTGTGGGATTATTTGTTGCACTGTAAAGAAAAAACTCTGTGACATTATTACATTCAAGAAAACTATTCAAGTGACAAAAGATAAAAAATCGTTTTTATTTTAGGAAATTATAATCTCACTTTTGAGGAGTGTATTCCACCAAAGCGGATCGCATCAATACAATCAATTGACTCGCCTATTCGAATATTGAAGATTTCTCAGAATACTTAACATTATTTTTGTTCCCTGAATCAGTGTTATTGCTTCACATTATTATTGCTTATTTGCAGTTAGTTAACAACAATTTGTACAATAATTTGGACTTGGAAGTTAGGAGCAAGTGGAAATGTGGACGATCTTATTAATAATCTAAGCGTGTAAACTCTCTTAAAGATATAAATAACACATGTTAAAAATATGTATAAAAGTATTAAATACGTATAATATTTTTATAATATATTAACATTGTTATACAACTCAGAACCATTTTCGTTTAGTATGGCGCTTGAGTTTTATCTCAGTCTCGTCAACATCCTTGTCTGCATCCTTTTTCGTAGTCTTTTTTGACTTTTTTTCCTTCACTTTCTCTTTTACTTTTCCCTTCTTTGTTTTCCCTGTACTAGAAGAATCGTTGTTCTTGTCAGATTGTTTATTCTTATTCCTCGCTGAAAAAAGACAAATATTGCTACAAAAGTTCAAATTTATCATACATTTTAATAAAACATCGCCTTGTTGATTATCGCCTTACCAGCAAATAATCCCATATACTTGTTTATACTCTTGTCCTCTTCTACCTCTCTTCGACGATCTATTTCCAAACATTCAACGATTTCGTTTCTTCTTTCGACAATTTGCACCAATCTAAAGAGAACCCAATATCATTTGTTTACGCTTCCTTTGTCCGATGTTAGTTATAATATATAAATGTCCGATAAATATAAAAAAGAAAAAATATTTTTTTAGAATTTATACCTTTGTATTAATGCTTCTTCTCTCTGTTTATCAAAGTCTGTTTTAGTAGCTTCTGGCTGACACATGAGACATCGTATCTGATACTCTACTTCAGCATGCTCCTCTTCTAATCTTTGTTGCCTCCGCAACAATATTAATTCGGCTTGTCTTCTAAATAGTTCGTTTTTTTCATTCACCAATGCAAATAATTCTAAAACCAATTCCTCTACGTCTGTGCTGAGTGGGTCTGTTAATCAAAGATTAATTGTTTATTACATATATCTTTATGTAATGGTGTGTGTAGCGTGTGTTCGTATATATTATCACATACATGTCTCACCTTCAATTCTAGATCCCGATTCACATTTATCTCGTATCATCTGTTCCAATCGTACACCTTGTCTCTCTAAACCTTGCTGTTGTAATTCTATTTCATCTAATTCCAATTTTACGTCTTTCATAGATAACACTTTAATCTGTAATTAAATTTTGCCGCGTTTTATTTTTTTACATTTGCACAAGAGGCACGTGTGCGAAAATGTGTGTGCATGTTATATAAATTTTGCTCGAAGAAAAATCAGAATTTCCTTACCTTTCTTCTATGCGGAATTGGTCGTGGCGGGGCGGGGCCCTTCTTTCTCTTCCATTTTCCTTGCACGCTTTTGTCGCTATAAGACTTGAGACTATCATCGCACGAATTTCCGCTCAAGCTCTGTCTATTACGATTTGCCTCGTCCTTGTTGGTCTTTTGATCTTCCCATATATTCTGATCGTGATCATCTTTGATACCGCGAAGCTTGATTATGGGAGATACATCGAAATTTAAGTTGGTACTGTCTGTCGACACGTTGCAAGGTGTACTGGAAATTACTGGCGGTGGAGGAGCCGGCTTGCTTTTTCGAGGTCGCAAAGTTGTTCGAGGTGACGAGGTCTTGATTGAAAGAAACAAAAAACAATAAAAGTGTTAAATGTAAGATCACGTGAATATTTTTACAGAGTGAGACAAAAAAATGAAGATATGTTATTAAAAAAAAACAACATACTTGATCTAAGGTTAATGAAGTGTTACATGACTTGTTAGGCGACTCGCGCTGATCGGATGGAAACAGTTCTTTCGCAGCCGGTGGTTGAGGCGCTGGTCTTTTCTTCCGGTACGTTCCACCGGGAGTCGTGGTTGATTCGAAACTGGCTAAAGAACTATTGGACGCGTATACGCTTCCACGACTTAAATCAGCTCTTCTTGAAACAGTGCTTGTCTCGGGAGTAGTTCTGTTCATAAAACAATAGGAAAATTTATTTGGTTTGCTTTTGCACCATACGCTACTTTTAGAAATAATACACAAACTTACTTAATGGTGCGCGGTTTCGGAACAGGCACGTTTCCTTGTGGCGTTCTGTTTTGCTCCCTTGCTTCGTCGCTATGTTCCTCTTCCTCGTCGCTCCAAAACGAATCAAGATTAATTTGTGGTGCAGCCAGAACTCGCTTGGTTCCAGATGTTGCGATTCCCCGAATCTCCGATTTGCTTCGAGCTGCCGGTTTAGGCGGCTCGGGTTCTTCGATATCTTCGTCCTCACTGTCGAAAGGATTGGTCGACACTTTGCTGTCCTTAGAACTATTTATTATAGTATGCGGATTGCTATGGATGCTGCTATCTTTTTTATCGCTCCAAGAAGAATCAACATTACTTTGTGACCCAAACGGAACTCGGTTGGTCATGGGCATTTCGGCTAAAACTCCCCGATTTTCCGATTTGCTCCTGGCTGCCGGTTTTGGCGGTTTAGATTCTTCAATATCTTCGTTCTCGCTGTCGAAGGGATTGGTCGACACTTTGCTAATTGTAGAACTGTTTATTATATTGTGCGGAGTATTATCCATGACACTATCTTCTTCGTCGCTCTTGAAAGGATTCAAATCCTCTGGATAATCCTCGTTACCGCTTAAATCAATGGGTTTTGCTGTCAATACGCTATTCCCTGTAGCAATCTCATAGAGGTTCTCGCTATCTTTTCTGAATTTTTCCTCAAACTTCGAGAAATTGGCTCTTTCGCTACTTGCGATATCTGAACTTTCCTTAGACTGTACAATATTGATATGATCCTCATTATCTTTCGTGCTTTCTTCGTGTTTCTCGATATTTGTCATTTTTAAAGTATTTTTTATAGACTGTTTGCTCACACTTTCGACGCTATTTTTACGGTTGTATCTTGGGAATCGCTTTTATCTACGGTGATGTCTTGAACCGTAATTCCTCTCTTATTTTGATTTTTTCTATCAATATGCTCTATCTTGTCCCGAGACTCGAACATTTGGAGTCTCTTCTGCACCAAGGACAGTTTTATCTCGGGGTTAGCTCGTTCATCGTTTTCTGGCAACTCTTTGGTATTCTCTTCTTTTCTCTTATCTACGTCATGAAGTGAAATGGCAGTTGATCGCTGATTCTCATCGCTCTTAATATTTAAGCTATTTAGTGCGCTATGTACATCGAATTGCTGCTCAATGTTGGACTCCACTTCGGGAGAATCCGTTGCAGAGCTGCGGGACTCCTCTTCCTCTTTATCCTCCTCCTCCTCCTCGTCCTCCTCGTTCTCGTCGTCGTCTGGGAATGCCGAACCGATCCTGCTCTTCGTTTCCTCTGGGTAATCAGAATTAACTTCAAGGTCATTCGTACTTGCGGACATGTCTTTCACGACGGTGTCTTCTTCGACTTTCTCGGAAAGAAGATGATTGGCCATGAAGTTCTTGCGCATTTGCAATGTGTGGGATATTACATCGGGCACCGCAGTGCTCTCCAGTAGATTCTGTGCACCCTATATATATATACGAAAAAAACTTTGTTATTTGATTTTTTTTTTTTCTAACGCGCGTGAAATTTCACAACTGACCTTTCTCTCTTTCTCCTCGTCGCTGAGAGGTCTCGGGAGTTCGTTCTCTTCTTGTTCCGCGCCGGACATCGCCGCTGGCTCCGTGTATTTGTGACAAACGTCAACGGGTTCCTCCTCGTCCGGACACGTCTCGCAGCAGTACTGGCCCTCCTCGGTCTCGTAATAGTTTCCCGGCGTCAGCTGGTTGTTGCAGCGGGCGCACCGGAAGCAGGTACGGTGATAAGGAGCCCGCGCTATCAGCAATTTCTCCGCCAGGAAAACCGGCATTCCGCATGCGACGCACGGATCCCTCCGCATCCCCAGACGCGACCCCACCTACGTTATCAGGATCGGACACATCGAAGGTTATCGCCATTGTTCTTTCATCTTGCTTCCACAGGCATTCCTCGGTTAGTAATATAAGTGAAGCGCACGCGCTATATATACCTACACATATGTATATTAGACGCCATCACCACTAGTTTAACAGAGATAATAAATTACTATACGTTTCACGTACGTGTGTGTGAGATTGTTTACTTCTAAAAATTGAAAAACAACTCTCGTATGTCTCTTTCTAAAGTATATGCACACACCCACTAAATATTTTAGCAAATTACTACCGGTTAGAAGAAAGTAATATAGAGTCCGGAGATAAATATCGCGGCAAATGCTAGGTTGCAATTGTGAACGTGCCATTGAATATCGAGCTTCTCGTGTCGCCCGTTTGCAGCTTTTACACACGTTGGCGAATTTTCACAATAGCCGCCGTATACATCTCTCTCCGTATATTATCGCAATATGCATCTAGTCTGTGTCCGGCGTATCCAATAACACATTGAATCGGTGTAGCTTCCACAGAGAGAACATATACGACGGTATATATACACAGGCAGATATATATCACATGATCGCAATATAACAAGGATATTTGCTTTGCAAATCGGACGACCAAAGGACATGCCAGGTTAAATGTTTTTTTACGCAGAAGAGAATGAAATGAGCGTGAATGTATAAAGTTCCGCAAGAAATGGCGATAGATTTCTGATAATTATTTTTTCTACAATTTCTTTCAGGCTTTTCACGCCACTATAACACGCAGTTTTTTGTTTCGCGAACGCGTGTTTTGTCAGACACATAAAAAAAAAAGAAAAAAAAACACTTTGGTACGTAAAATTTGAAGAAAACCCGCTGGAACGAGATTTTCATAAAGCGTAATTACTTGAGAATAAATTAATCATTCATTGCGCGTGTAAACGCTCATGTAAAGAAGACACTTGGAGAAAAACTGATTTAATTAAACAGCGGGTGAGTAATGATCGGTAAGCCTTGATATATCTCCGAGCTCCTATCGCCCCGTATCATCCGTTCGTAAAGAACAAAAGCACGAAATCGCGTACTAATTTTCCCCTCGCTGAAAAATCGCACGGATGATAGGTTGCTAACCGCAAAATCGATCTTCATTAAACTTTCATCAACGCCACGTGCATAAGTTTTCCATAGGCGGTTAAATAAAGCGGCAATCGATCGCGCGCGGGTTAGCGCAACAAAAAATAAACCAAGAACGCTCGCTTCGTGATTTCTATTGCAATCGCTTATTGTGATTATGTTTATTAAGCGGATCTCGACCGGTTAAAAGAACCAATTGACGATTATCGCGAGAGTGCAGATACAACACGCATCGCGAGTATACGTATCGAGTCGAGATATCGATTTTCGTTAGACATTAAACGCGCGATTAATGAATGTAATTGGCGGATAAATGTGACGACGTTATTAAATCAACGTTATAATCAACTTTCTTTTTATCGGCGTTATTAACATTGAATAAAACGATTGCACGATCTCGCGTAAAAAATTCTGTTTATCGTGAGACATTTCGTTAATTTTTTTTTTTTCATTTCTCTTTTCGTAAAATCTCGCGTAAAACATTAAAGAGAGAGAGAGAGAGTTAATTTCCTTTATAACATTATAAAACTTGATTAAAGATCTCCCTTCTCTAAAACGAAAAACATCGATACATCGGAGAAAGCGAAAATTTTCGACGGTTTTTTTTCTTACCATTTTTCTTCGTAGTCTCTCTCGCACGACGGGAAACGGACACGAGAAACGTTACGACTGTGTGGAACGGTGGAGAGGCTGCTGACCGCGCGCGTCCGATTTCTATTGCGTGAGTGCGCGCGCGTACGTACGTGCGTGCGTGCGTCGAATACATGCAACGAGTAGCAATGACATATAAATAGAACGTTGCGCTCCGGCAAGTCTCCATGATTAATTGCTTTCCACGATGTTTACTACATTTTGTAACGTGTAAACTTTACATCGGGACTTCAATATGAACTGTTGAAGTTATCCAGTTATTCCTTTCTTTCTTTCTTTCTTTTTTTTTCTGAAAAATGCGCGCGATAACGTTACGAGAAAAGTTTTTCTTTCTTTCTCCGATTTCAAAATGGCACGTGACAGACGATCGTCCCGTACGATCTCGGATGGCCGTTTCCGGTGTCGAGATTTATTGGCCGAGCTCCATCGACCGCTGTCTATCAGAGAGCCATGGCGAAGCGCGACGAGATCGATGGCCGACTACTGGTCTGGAAATGTGCAAGGCGCTGGTCATCGGCAACACCGACCGTGAGATCGATAGAAAATATTTTCAATGGCTTTTTTCAGTTCAACTGAATTACAGATTTTTTTACCACACTACTGTGTGTGCACCGCGGAAAATATTTTCACGGAACGTGACGTGAAATTATTCTCCGTTGTAAAAATAAAACACAAACAAACAGGATTCAATGACTGGGCAACGAAGCTCCATATAACCGCCGCAGCGCATTTGTCAATGTCGTTTGTTACTTAGCATGACACAAGGAAATGCAATAATTTCCACGAGGAGTAACATGCCATTTTTTACAACGAGCGCCAAGTTAGCTTTGCAAATTTATTATTTGTTTGATTTTTTTGTCTTTCGCGCAAATCACACACACGGTGCGTCTTCGAGCGATTATCGTGCAACGAGCAATTGTGTGCGATTCGAAGCGTATGTACCAGGCATGCAATTGTTCCAACAACAACGGTTCTCAAACAAAAGACAAGCAAAACAATAAACGACAAAGCAAAATTACCTTCTAGCAGAATATTTCAGGTTTATATTGCCCCATTAAGTCCAAGCTTTCCTCCTGGAGAACAAAAATATAAACGATAAGAAAGGATGGGTTGACACGTACGTATCAGTGCGAAGACGAGCGACAGTTCCCACAGTTTTGATTTAACGCGCGTAACGTTCGCGGACGTTTTATCATATACTTACGCTATGTACCCTATAACTCGCGTTCCTTCGCTTTACTTCGCGAATAATCCGCCGAGCGGACTTTTATTTTTTTTTTTTTTTTTTTTAGAGAAAACTCGATTTTCCAGTTTAACACTGGCCAAACCAACGTTATCCGCGTTGTCTGGTACGAGTTCACTAGTCTGTCGCGTGACTGACGCGTGTTGGTTTTAAGTGCATCGGACGGCAATGCGAACCGTAATGAACAAAATTTGACCCACGCGAACATGGCACACGTTGACGTGTACATAACTCGTCGATTATTCGCTTTCGGAGTTAATGTGCAAGCAGGAACCGAGATAATCCATTCGGAAAAACAAATTAGTTGAAACTTAATTCAAAAATTTATTTACTTTTTCAATCCCGAAAAAATTATATTTCACGATTCATTGATCTTTTTAATTAAAAAAGAAATAAACAAATGTAAAGTATGAACGAAAGATTTACTATAACAGTTTTCTTACGAAAATATGTGCTTAAAACACGTATCTCTTACCTAAATCTTTTGTCAACTTTGTAGGTCAGACGAGGATATATGCATGGCGTAAAAGTCAGCGTTGTATAGCGCATAATAACCGCACGATCAATCAGAAATCTGTCCTAAATGCAAGTTTCATGTTGTATTGAATACACTGTGAATAAATTGTGTGACAAAAAGAAAACTAGTGTAATGCGTAATATTTATTTAGTCATTATAAATACAAATTTATTTATCATCGCAATATAACACGTCGTGTAATTACTGATGCAATAAAATTGTTGCGTTTAGAACAGAACACTGACTTGCTCGTGAACGCTATTTAATCTAATGAGTGCATTTTCGAAAATGCAGACTTGTGTAAACCATATCGGTGTATATAGTTGTCGCGCAATTTGATCGATAAAATTCTTGAGCAAAACAGAATTGCGTTTCGATCGACAACGTTCGAGATAAAAGAAATTTTAGCGCGAGAGAGAGGGAAGGGAAGAAGAGGGAGCAAGGGAGATACACACACATATATATATATATATATATATCGGAAACAATCTAGCAAAGTTACGTAATATGCACATGGTGGCTTTTCGTCTCGTTGACATTCGAACTTTGCCATTACGTTGGTCTTACTCGTTGTCATCGGAATTGTCATAACTTCGTAACAGAATCCGACCTACGTTCGTGTGACTTCTGCCTCAAGTCATTTGAGTAATATTTCTCGAGTCTAGTGAGTTTCTGCATCTAGACACGCGCCGCATGATATTTCTGTGAGAGTTTGCGGTTGCTTGGAAATAACACCACGTAGAGAACACCACTACCGGTTGTCGCGCGACCGGGACCTTGAAGAAATTTGCCACACCACCCAGTGCAAACACGAACATGTACCTTTTGACGCGTAAAATTACAGCACCTGATGTCACTATATATTAAAAAAAAAAAATGACTCACACCCGACATCACAGATAACCGAAATTTTCTTTTTCTCATTCAATATAGCGACACCTGTGTTTGCGAGCGAATCGTATCAATTATAATTACTTACATTTACGACAAATTAAAACGATTAGATTACACGTTTTTTTATGCAAAAAGAAACATTTTCTAGTGCGAAAGTTTAATTCGGTGCAAATAAAATCGGTGCAAAATTTACACAAGTATCTATACTTTATCCTACTTTCTGAGGCCACCATTCATGAGGCCACGGAACACCATTTCGATGCTAGAAACATATAAGAGGTGGGAGATAATGATACTAATTCAGGGTCACCATCAAGATGTAGGTTACCTATCGTGAATAAACATTTAACTCGCGATCGTTTTCACGAGCATAACTTAATTTAGCCGACAAGTTCGGCTGAAAATATTTTGTTTGACAATTTAGCATAAAAACGATAAAATAGATCAAATTTTGTTTTTTCTACGTCAGTTCTTTCGATTCAAAGTTCCGTTTGAAACGATGCCAAATGTACGATAAAACGTATTTCACGATCAGTCTTCGTCGTGCTTCATCGGTTTGCTTTTCATACATTTGCTAACTATCGGCCAATGCAAAAACTCTTCTCGGCTTGCTTATTAAAGATAATCGCGTCGGTCTAGCGGTAAGTACGAGGTAGGATCTGGAATCGCGGAATCACGAGGCGACCGGAATGACTGACAGAAGCGGTCATTGTGTCGGCCACGAAATCACCGGCTAAATGGATCTCTCCGGGACAGATACCGCGCACGCCAACCGCGCGTGTTTCTTTGTCGGGTTTACTTTATGACCTTTGGCGTCTTCCTCGTTTAATGATAACGTAACGGTCCGCAAAATCCGACCGCAATGGGCCAAAATGTAAATTTTATTGCTAGAGAGAACCCCCAATAAAATGTCTAGCAGATGATATTGTGTGTAAAAATCTTTTTATCCAACAAATATGCGACAAAACAAAATGGACACTTTCACATTGCGTCGGAACAGATTTCATGTGAAGTATACTTTCAAATATTTTAACAAGCAATTAAGCATCCGTATAAAGCGCAAGCTGGAGTTGCTAAGTACTTTACGTAACGCAAAAACAAAAAAGAAAAAAAAACATTTAATCGCACATTACACGCAAAACATATATTCATTTATTGTTCAATACAAGGAGGAAAAAACTAATGAATTTCGCAGAAATGCAGTCGACACAAAGAATAATAATAATTGATCGTTCGTGCGAGATGTGCATGTGTGCGAAACGACGTTGCGAACGCGAGCGTCAGATCCATCTCCTCTCTCGCCTACGCTCTCATCTTCAGCCAGTCATTAAGCGAGATAATGGAAAAAGGGCAGATATAAAAAAAGATGGGAACGCCGCGAGGTGACGTCGCCGATGTCAAGGTAAACCGCGTGTGTGCGAACGAGCGAGTGCTCAAACGAACGCTCTACGCGTTGCGCGACTTTCTTCAAGATACTCAATTCTGAAGTAAACGTTCAAGGAAAAAAAATCTCCGTCTCCGATCCTTTGAGAGCCGTTTAAAAAGTAACGCGCGGCTCTAAAAAGCAAACGGTTTAAATGGATCGACTAGTCTCGCAATGAATGCGCGGTAATGTGGTTAGACAGAAAGGCGAAAAAAAAAAGAAAGAGAAAGAGAGAGACAGAGGAAAAATGCTCGATTAACACGTTGAGTGCCCGAAGACACGACGAGCGAGTGTGTGACTTATGTCCGATCGCTTGCGTCGTACGCGAGACGTCTCCGACATTTTGCAATATTATATGCTTATTTATAGACAATAAAACGCGCAACCAGCGGTGTAAAACTGCGACTTGTAAAAATAACTCGTCCTGCTTTCGCACAAAGATAAATTGCGAACAATTGAGCAAGTTTAAATACTGTCACTCAACGTGTTACACACATAAACGCGATTGGTTCTCCTCTCCGGATAAGCTTGAGGGAGTTTTTTTAAGCTCGCGATGACTTATGAAACTACATGTATAAAAATTACATAATGACGTTTACTAGGAAGAGAGCCGGCCAAAAGAAAGTTACGAAAAGCGTGTCTTGCCCCGATTGTTTAACCGATCTGTATTGTAAATATGGCGTACCTTTTGTTTAGGAGATTCCGGGACCGGGGCGATCCTTTCGTCGGACGACTCGCTGTTCGTTCTGTTCGTTGCTAGACGATTAGGTGACGAGCCTGCAACAGAATCCGAATATTTTTTTATTTATTTTTTTTCAATTTTTAGGTTTTTATTTTATCAATGATAGATTTCTCTTAGAACAATTAAAAGATCTTTGTAAAAATTTAATTATTAAATATTAATTTTACTTGTATAAGAGATGTGTGCTACTTCTTTTTATGCGCGAAACTTGAGACGAAATGTAATAATTTCAAGCACGACTTGATGTTGTTTGTGAAACGTCTTATAAAAACTTTCTTTGGTAGCGTGACTATTTATGCACGAAGAACTGGAAGTACCGCTATTGTGACCGGTATTAGTTCAAGCGAAGCGGAAACACGTTTTTGTTTGAACAATAAAATTAACAACACGCGCGCGTAAAAAAAAAAAGAGAAAAGAATATCCGGATTTGTGACCAAAGCAAAAAAAAATTTTATGAAATTTGGGATGCGCGATAATAGTACATATATTACAAAACATCGTAATTATACTGTTTTTCTCTTACAACGCAATGAATTATGAAAGATAATTTTAGATACCTGAAACAGAAAATAGTTTAAAGAATTTAAAATGATTTCCTCCATATAATATTTGTATTACGTAATATTACATTACGTAAAAAGGTTAAAAGTTGCAAACGTTTTTTTTGTGAAAGAAATTTAAAAAACATTCAAAATCACATTAACTTTGTCAATCGGTGGTAACGAGTACAACGTCGTTACACCGTATTATTTTTTTATTTTAGACACGGTGTAACGACGTTGCACTCGTTACACCGTATCTGAAATAAAAATAATATTGACATTTTTACCAGGCGGTAAAAGACGGTAACGAGGAAAAGTAGTTGTAACTCTCAGCGCATTTGCATCAAACTGTTCGTTATACCTGCGTGATATTTTTTTTTTTTTTTTTTTCATGTTTATGATACGTAGCTTTTTTGAAACATTGAAAATATGTATATGAAAAAGAACACTTCATCGCTCAACATTATATCATTCGTTCGTCGAGAGAAATGCCGATTCTATTCCCGTGTTCAGGCGCGGTCTAATGTAGCTATAAAGCGGACAGGACGTCGGACTACCGAGCAATGTGGCAATTCCTCGTTGCAGGTAGTAATCTCAGAAACGGGATAGGTCCTCACGATCGCGTTAATTTGCAGCCGAGTGAGCATTTACGGCGCGGCCGAGGAAAAGATCGTCTTCCACGATCAAGATTAACCGTCGTTCAAAGGTTAACGGGATGGTTAATCTACGAAAAGCCTGGAAATCTATAAAATTAGAAGCTAGGGAAAAGATGAACTTTTAATAGGCCATTGCCTCACCGTGTATCCTGCGACACGTAAGAAAGCTCGGTACGCGAATATAATAATCCGTCAAATGACGTGGTTTGCTCTTCGGTAACTGCCGAGATCGCACGCAAGGGGGGAAAGCAGAAAATTAGAAATCACGACGAAGAGAGGACCATCTTATAAGATCGACACTTTGCGTAACGAAACGCCAGCGGGCTTTAAAGAGCGTAGCTGTGAAACAGCAATCAAAGAATTCACGTCGATCTCCCTGACTCTATATAAGTGTATACATCTTTTTCTTCATCTTTTACTGGTAAAGAAACGCTTTACCAGTATCGCGAACGGAAGCTTCAGCGAGTAATTTTGATTGAACATGTATAACTGCGAGATAAATTTTCTCGCAGGAGATATACGTGTTCACGAGATGGAAATGCGTGAACGTGATGCGCTCGTAGTGTGTTATTGTAAAAAAAAAACCAACAAAAATTTCGCAACAACGTTCTGTGACGACGCACAACAACGTTCGTTCAACAAGTGGTTGCAAACGATAACGTAAAAACGATCGATGCTTACTAGTAGCTATTTTCCGATCGGGATGGAAACGGCGAAAAAGGCCGCGTAAAAAGAATGCAAATCTTGTGTATGACGACTACTCAACAAGTGGCTAATCAAGTTATTTTCAAAATTATCCTCGCGATCGGACAGATAATTGCACTTATGATGATTAAGAATTCACAGAAAGGAAACATTTAAGAGCGAGAAATTAAATGTTATCTTAACGCACAAAGCATCCTCGCTTTTTGTATGATATCGCACACCAAATTGTTTGTTAAGGCAATCTAGAAAAAGGAAACATTCGAACATATTGCAAAATGAAAAAAATTTTTAAATTATAATATCCATCAACTACGAATATTCGTATCTCAATAATGGCCGAAAAGAAACCTTAAAAGTCAAGACTCTGAAGTCGCAGGCGAGCGGAAGAGAATTTTTTATGACAGTCCGAAATTTCGCATTTCGAAATTGAGGGAATTATTGTCGAAAAAGATGCCGAGACCTTGTGCGAATCGTTCGTGTACATGACGTTTGTCGCGTGACTTCCGCGACAAACGTCAAACGCGCGCGAGATATTAATCGAAGGGACAATTGCGAGAGAGATACGTCGGGACCTTACAAAGGAGAGAAAGCTAGAGTCACCAATTGCGCTGACACGCGCGCGATGACGGCGTGTATGACTATTTGGCCCATTTAGCAATGAACTCCAATTGTGCCGAATATGCGCGAGATATTAACGCGTCGCAACGTTTCAAACGTCTGTCGATCGTACTCGCCTGATTTCTACTTCGAAAGCGAACGCGATGCACGAGCCCGATAAAACCGTTTTGTTTTTTTTTTTCTTTGTTTTGTCGCAGCTAGCACGATAAATCGGAACACGCGTGGTGTTACCGTGGAGACACACGTTGCGAGAATCGCGTGGCTCATTTAACCGAGAAACGCTACCTGATCACGTATGTAAAAGCAAATTTACACGGTTCGCTCCAATATTGATTGCCGTCATTTCAATTGCGAACCGTATTTTTCACGGCGTGCGAAAACTGAATTACAGGAAATTAGATTTTCCTCGCGATAATCACTCTCTGTAAAATTTTCTATCGATCGAAAAGAAAAATGATCGCGCGCTGAGATAGATTAGCGACGACAAAAAAATTACCCTCTTTTTACGAAAAAGGAGATCTAGCTGATGTACCTACTTTTTTTTTTTTTTTATCGCAACTATATATAAAGCTGTCGAGGGAAAAGCGATGAAAGAAGCGAGCAATCGATAATCATAGATAGAAAACCTGTGTGTCGAAAATTGTTCTATACCCGAGAGACTAGACTAGAGAAATATCCGGATTTATTCGGATCAGATCCTAATATATTATGAGAAAAAAATATATGACCGCAAAAAAACCAACTGCGGAAAGTTCTCTGAATATTTCAATCAATAATTTCAGTCAGAGGGAGATAAATTATAACCGAGAGGGCGCATGCAAAAACATAATGTACGAATACCAAATGATAATGTGATTAAACAAGAATAAAAAATAGATGTACGTTTCATTAACTTTTTTGCGTCGAAATCGGCTCAGTCTTTGTACAACGAGATGTTTAAGACGAGTTTTAAAACATAAACATTGTTTCTATAATAAATGTAATAAATACCTATATTAAATATAATAAATATATCTAACGTACATGGACTACATCAGACTGCTCTTAATTCTGATGAAGTGAACTAACAATAAGATATTTACAAAACCATGTACAAAAGTTTTGCAACACGCGTGATAATATCACACAAAAACTATTTTTTTTTAACTTTTTACCAAAAAAAAAAGAAACTTTCTTACCTCCAAAGGTTTGATAAAATTGCGATAGATAGGTGAGAATAGACAATCGATCGGGCACCGTGCAGGACGCCATGTCCTCGGCGTCCAGAAGAGCAGGAATCCCAAGATGCTGTTCTGCTGTTCTGAAAGCCAGCTCGTTGTTTCCGTACACATCGTTCTTGTTAAGGCTGTCAAAGTCACTGTAACAATAAAAAAGAAGAATGGGATGACTTAGAGATACCGCTCATTAATCCGTCTTGCGCGCTGCTTTTATCTTTCACCCGACGAGTGAATATTAATCTTCTCCGCTTTTGTTACCATACTTCAATATGTACTCTCATCCTCATCCATATTTATTCGAAGGTTATTCGACGCGAAATGCAAAAAAAAAAAAAATAAATAAATAAATAAAAATATTCCTTGAATTAATTAGATTGTCGATTCTCTGTGGGTGTGTACGTAGTGAAAATACTGAGAATTGTGCTGTCTTCATAAAAACGAATATAAATAACCAACACAATGTGCAATAACTACTGAATAACTTGTAAGCGACGTAATTAAATATGCTCGGTCTTTACTAAAACTCCGTGGTGGTCGCGAATACGATTATATTTCTCTTAATAAAGCGAACAACAGCAAGCAGGATATGACGTAATGTTGAAGAAGCTTTAAAACGTGATAAATATGTTACCGGGTTTTCAGGTTTTTTCAACGTCGATACTCTCTCGGAAACAAAAACCAAGAGACAACAGAGATTATAAGATGAAGAAATATCAGCGAAATAAAAACCAATTGTTTATTATCTCTACGTGAAGACATCGTTATTTCAAACCGATCTTGAAAATAACCGATGTCGATGATTGTAATGAGCACAATAAGCATCAGCCTTGTGAAGAGATGAAACTTGCAATATCTCCACTGTAATCTTCTCGAAAATCTATTCGGGAGGATTTAAACGAGACGTTCTCTAGGATCAAAGTTCTTTTGAAAAGAGAGTTTACGTATATATTCTCGGAAGAAAATTCCGAGAAATATCTCTGACTTAATCCTTTGTCTTTTACATATCTTGACTTAACTCACTTAATTTCTGCACTTTATGGATAATTATTACTTCCATTGCAGTAGTCTACATGTCTATTAGACATTCCGTTTTTATATAACGTGAAGTAGCACTCCGATATTAAAATTTCGTAATTTCTGATAAGATTTTTCGCTTTATTTTTTAAAGAGTTTAAGAGCTTCGAAATATATAAAACGGTAATTCCAGTCAGAATTACTCTCCGTATTACGAAACAATTTTTCTTCGGAACAAAATGATTCTTTAAAAAAAAAGATTCTTCAAATATTCGTTTTATGAACAATAGAACTTTTAGTCTCTTGAAAATAAAGCGTGAACTCTCTGACAAGGGGACCATGGAATTTCATTGTCGAGGTGTTAACTTCACACACACACACACACACGCTTTTCCAATATACTACGCGCCGCTTTTTTGTAAATGCCTATACGGTGAGCTATGAGCGTTCCACTTTTAGGCAAATCGATAAGCACAAAAGCCCGTACTAGTGCATAACTGATCGGGCGATTCAAGTAATACTTGAAATTCTAGGTCGAAAGATGAGCACTTGATCGGCGCTCATATAGGTACGGCTGCTCGATTAATGTCACGATAATAACTTGGATATTAAATGTTTGTTGCAATTTATATATAGAGCGTGAAATCACACGACACAATGTGTCATTTTCCCGTCTCTCTTACAATTTGCGCACTCTCTGCGTGCACATTTCACAGAAATTCTATGTTATTGTGCAATTTTATCGGTGCCGTAAATCGCGCGGAAATCGAAGCACAGCGCGTATACAAAGCTCGCAATAATTCCGTACAAGACAAATCGGTTTGGTTGCATTTTACGAGAAGAGACAGCGAGAATATGCTAATAACGTGACGCAAATAATAAATATATTGCTTCTTCTCGCAATATCTCTTCTAACAATTGCTTCTGACTCGTGATAAATTTGGTGATTGATAAACGACAGGCGGTCATCAGGACGACGAGGTCACGATGAGTCAGAGAGCTCCAGCAGATCGGTGCCACACCCACTCTTTTCATTCTCGTCCTCTCGCCGTCTCTGTTTCATCTCCCTTCATCGCGCGACAGCCAAGAAAAAAATCCGACAAGAAGCGAGTTGACACGTCTTTCGCTTATTGGCGATATTTCACGATACTCACCGCGTGCGCCACTCGGATGTTAATCGCCGCGTATATCTCATCTTTCTCACGTTTCTCTCACGAGATTTTTTTTTTTTTTTTTTTTTTTTTTTTGCGATACTGCGCGTCAAAATAAAGAAATCGCGCGAGTTCGCGACGTAAATAGACTATAACAACTATTTTCTAATAAATAATAGAAAAGCTCAGTTGTCATTTCGCTCTTTTCGTATATAAATCCTTCGCATTTAATCTTTCGCTTTGTATTTGACACTTGCATCAATATGGAATTTTAATGCAGCTCCTATAATTTCACCAAAGACGCAAAGGTCTGCTCTTTGCCACGTGATTCTCCTTCAATCTCCAGGTTAGGCACACCTGTCGGTTTCACTTTCACTCGCGTCTCTCGTCGGAGATCCCACACAAGATATTCTCACGTGATATTCTTCCGGGATATAAAAAGAGCCCGGACTCTTCTCGGCGCGGATTTCGACAATAAGAAATCGCGAATTGAGTCGCAACCTCTTTGAATTTATCAATCGCTTTATATACGTGAAAAAACATCAATAGTTTATAAAGACGCATTATACGCATCGCGGCCTCGAACCTTTGTCCTTTGTAGGGAGTTAAAATAACTCGCAGTAACGAAGTTCGCCACGAAGTTCGAACGAAGGACGAGCGAAGAAGCGAGGAAAGGAAGAAAATTCCGTTTCAGAGCCGCGGAAACACAGTAAAGGAAAACTTCTCGCCGCTTTACTACCTTCGCCGTTACGTCCGAGTAGATTTTGTCGGACTCTGGCCGAGACAATAAGAGAAGAGAGATGAGAAATAGTCCGCGATCCCCGTCCGTGATAAAAAAGCGAATTCTCCTCGTCGTGAAATCTCGAGTACTTATACCGGAAAGCCACCAGTTCTCTTTCTCTCCGAAGATTTTTATCTTCAGACGTACAATCAAATTTTTTTTTTTCCTCACAAAAAAAAGGGTTCAATTTTTCTCAAAAATATGGTTCAAACGTGCATATTCATACTTTGTGAAATTGCTTTCGAAAAGAAATATTCTTCATTCCGTTACTAAGACACAGAAAAATTGTAGATTGCGTTCACCAGACCACGAAAAAAAAAAAATTTAATCCTCCGCCTCGATATTATCGAGCGGGTGAGGCAGAACTGATAAAAGAACAGGACGCTTTTTCGCAGACAACAAGAAAATGATGGGAATGTTTTATTTTTACGAACTGTGCACCTCTTGAAAAACCGTCGCTCGATCTATAACAGAACATTCCCGTCTTTTGTTGTGAAATATTTTCAAGTTCGACGGTTCCAAATCCGCGAACTCTTTCCTGCTTTCTTCCGACATTTCGCATCGTCAAATATGACGAAGAATTATTGAAAAATTAATTGAACCGAATCGCGCGCGCGAGCTATTTTTGTTACAAAAGATTCTTTTGGGAGTGCATTTACATGACGACAAATTTATTCTGCTCGCGTTATTTATTCAGACGCGTCAACGTACTGAAACGATTTGCAATAATTACCTGATGTTTTTCTACTATGAGACATTTATTTGAGCGTTTGCCAAGAAACGTGTACGTGTATACGTCGTTCAGTCTTCATGAATAATTAAAGACAATCAAATCTCTCCATTTGCAAGTTTTTTTTTTTTATATCGGTTTATCGATTATCTGAAATGAAGAAAAGATAACGCAAATGCGCTCTTTGTTTCGAATATTATAATACGCGTATACACATGGAGTGTTTCACACCCGACGGAGAGACTTATAATTTTAATGATAAATTCTTCGGATTATTTTAAAGGAAAATTTTAAAATGTCGAAGAGATATAAAATTTACATAAGCGTTTAAAGTTGAGGCGGAATGAGGTTGTTTAAAGTTTGCCTTGATAAGAGATGACAACTTCACAGTGATATAAGCGCTCCGAAACATCGATCTGTTCTTAAATATCAACACGATCCTATATGCACACGACCCGTATTCTTTACACGAGTATATCGCACAAACTCTGCATACGTATCTAAAGAGATCAAAACCTCATACAATTGTAAAACTCGCACTTATATTCTCTGCGAGAGTGTATGGTGTCACAGAAAATAAGTGGTGCGTGAGTAGAGTGTGTGTTGTGTCCAGTGTTGATTGATATAAATCTCTAGTTTATACCGTTAGGGTCAAATAGAGATATATCTCGCGCGACTATTCCTGGATGTAACAGAAGTAGTTTATTTTTTTAGTAGTTTACTTGTGCGCGTAAACTTCAAGAAAAAAATTATAAGTTTTAATTAAAACATTAATCGAAAGCAGAGATTTGTGAAATGCTAACATTGATGTTGATTTATTCGCGAAGAAAGCAGATTTTAACATTCCTGGCAAACTGGAACGAGTTACGCAACGCAAGAATTGTTGCGTATTACATTGTAATCCGAGAAAAAAAATGAGTCATGCGTAACGCAAAAACATTTCTGAATGAAGACGATTTCTAATTGAAGATTTGAGTGACATAATATCTGATTATGTTTCGTTATCACCGACGAAATAACACCGAGTCCCATCCTCCGTATGACGGGCTGCTGTTGCTTTATCGATCGTCAATTCACTGAACTTCTATTTTTAGAAGGACCTTCCTTCGTCGCCGAGCGACAGCTACGCGAAATCCTGGAATTACTGTACGAAAGAGACGGAGATGCGTCGGAATTTCTGGGTTTTTGCATCTGTTCGGGAAATCCTTAGAAATCTTCGAATGTTTTAATGACATCTCGAACGCGCGCAATGAGCGTACTTCGACATTTGTTACGGACGTATTTAAGGAGATGTTCTTGAATAAAATGTAATCTTTGAATTTAATTCAAATTTGTAGAATTCTCGTCGTCATCTTAATGTACGTCTAGAGATGACACGAAACTTTCACGTCGTAAAACAAATTTTCTCGATGAGAATCGACAAACTGTGTGTAATCAAGATGAAACGTAACCAAGTCAGACAATGAAGCGCGCGAGAACTTAGAAACCGACTCTCTATTGCTTTAATTTACACGATAATCTTAAAGCTTAAATGTAACAATTTGGAATTGTGTCAGAAATTGAACAAAAACTAAATCATATATTTACGAGTATACAACACCGACCACGTGTGTGCGGAAATTCGTTTGCGCACGAAGGAGCGTTGCGTTTAAATAATTTTAATTATTCAAGTCGCTGATGAGAAAACGTATGATAAAATAAAGCGTTCGTTATCAACATCTTTTCGCGCTCAATTGCGTTACGATAACGATTACATATACTCGATGTGCGAACTTACATGAGATCTGGCCGAAAGTGATGAATCATAGCGCAGAAGGCGAGTCCGTCTCTCCAGGAGGTAGTCATGTTTTGCACATTTACACCCGGATAACCGTCGGTAATTCGACGGCACCAAAGCTCCAGCGCCTTCGTACCTCGTCTCTCGCCCATCTCGTGTGTTTATCGCTTTTTCTTTCCTCTTTCACGCCTTGCGGTACTTCCTCTATGCGACCGCGCGACTACTTTTCTTTCGCTTGGCCGACTCCTCTATGCCCACTAGTATTACTCTTCGATACCACTAGTTTGGCTTCTGAAAAAAAAAAAAAAAGTAACCGGTTTTCGCGTTTCAAACATCTGTTCATAACATCTGTACATATAATATAATAATAACGTTTTTGTACACACTTATATCGCAATTAATGTGTTTTGAAGAAGAATCGGTCTCTTAGTATACTTTTGCTCCATGCGTGTGCTAAATTGGCTGTGCGTTTCTTTCGGGGACTGTCCGAAAGTTGCGATGTCAGAACTATGAACAATGTTAAAACGAGGGGGAAAAAGAAAACAACGGGCATCGCGCAAATTGGTCCGCGATAGTTGAAAATAGTTTTTGTCGTAACGAATCGCGAATACACTCTCCAAAGCCACGAATGGGAAAAAAAAAAAAAAAACAGGCGAGCTGTAAATTGCTAACGCCGTTCGTTGACTGTCCGGGGGACCGAATGATGTTTTGCGCAACGTGAAAGCGGGAGACTGCGCCGAACAACGCGTGAAACCGCGCACCGGGTCAATCGTGAAACCGCGCGGTGTGTTTGATAAGCGTGTACCACATTGCATTTTATTAAGTCATTCTAGTGTGTCATTATTATTACACGGGACCCCAAATCATGTCCGAATCAACTCAATATGTAAACATCGCTAAAATTGAGTAATACTACTCAACTACGTGTAAGTCAGAAACTCATATATTATATAACTTCGAATACCTCAAGCAAAACGCCGAATCCGAGTATAAAATGAAGAATCAACTAACGCGCGCAAATGTACTCAATCAACGCTAGCTATTGTTTTGTTCGCGTTTTTGTTTAGCGCTCTCAAAGATCCGTGTATTGTAATTTGTCGGAAATTGCAATAAGAAAAGCTGCGCTGCGCGTAGGCGGATTTCGTAATAACACAGCAGTTACGATATTTCACGCTCGGTAAAAATTCAGGAATGACGTTTCACATAATAGGAAAGCGATATGAAATATGTAAGTACCGCCTTGCCACCACGGCGCGCAACACACACACACACACACGCTTCTCGATTTCAGATCAATCAATTATTATCGAGCGTACATATATCTCCATTTTGCAGAATTGTGAAGAAAATTTCGCACTTTATTTTCATCTTTTCTCGCAAACTTTCGATGTACGACGAATCGATAAACGAGAGGAGAAAAAGAGAAGATTCTGAGAAATTGCTTGCAATCGGTTTTTCCTTTCTTATTGTCTAATGCATAAATTTATAAGTTTTCTTCTGAAATTTTGGCACGAAAGTGGAACGACTCACATGTCCAAATGCGAAAAAGATTCACGGGTGCTTTAAGATGCAATAAGGCTCGTAGAACCAGCTATAACATCACGCATTACACGCGATATCACGCGAATGCAAAAAACTAGAGCGGATAAGTAGTTAACGGGAAAGTGCTCGGAGTTGTTCCCCGCTTTTAGTCCGGTCCGACCGGTTTCTGCGCTAAACACGAGATCCACGAGCTATCCGTAACATCGTTTGTCAAACTATCCCATAGGCTTCTCTCTCTCTCTCTCTCGCATGAAGCTTTTTGCTGTCGTTACAACGAAACGCCTACGACACATGATTTCTGTCGCATTCGTTGCGATCACGAAGTCGATTCATTTATTTGTGTCGTTGTCAATGTGCAGTTTTACTGCTCTATAGTAAAAGTACACGGCGTTTTCTACCTCTTCTTTTTCTCAACCCGACACATTTCTCATCGGTTTTCATCTAGCCGGACAAAAATCATCGCTTTATATCTGATTCGGTAAAAGTACAGATTTTGCTCAGATCGCGGCGCCTTTATCACTCGTGGATAGAAAACATTTCAACCGAACGTCGTACACGTCGTACACGTGAAATATAAAAATTAATGATTCGGTCGCGGAAACTTGAAATTTTTTCTCGTGTTTTTTATTTTCCAAGCACACCGCGACGGCGTGTTTCCTTCGTCGTTTAATCGTCGAACTTCGCCGGTTGCACCCAATGTATCCCAATATCTCATCAATTTGAACCGTGATTAATGGCGCTGCCGAGAACATGCACGCCGTGAGTGAAACGTATATAGGTGCGCAGAAATAAGTAAAAGTTACATACGGCAAAGTGGTCGGCCTTGTTCACCGTTTGCCAACAACAACCGTGAGAGGCTGTAAAGGCCGTTTTACAGGTGAGGGAGGCATAGGGGGAGCGAGACAAAGGGGGAGAGAGAAGGCAAAGGGGATGCTCCGATGAAGCGGGGCCGTAGTGACAAGCGGCGCAAACGAGCAGTATTGTTCTTCGCGACCGGTTTTCCTTCGGTCTCTTTCTTAAAAGAAGAGAGAGAGAGATATATATAGAAAAACGTTTCAACCAGTAGCATTCTCGGTAAGTTGATTAACAAACGGAACAAAACAGTTAACACGCTCTGTTAGCAACACGTACGCGGCATAGTGTTGGAAGTGATCTCAGCAGTATCACTTTTTGTCGAATCGCGGTTTTATCGTTTAATCTCCGCGCGCTGCGTTGATGTTTATATACGCGCGCGCATATACACACACATCTTAAACGATAAGATCGTTAAGGTGAAAACCGGACGAGCGCGAATTATTTATGAGCCATTCTAGGAAAATAAGGTGAGAATCGGCGAAAACAATTGGAGTGAAAGTAAAAAAAAAAAAAAAAAAAGTGAGATAAAAGCGAAAATTATATCGCTCGCGCACTCGTAATACCGTGTCAAGACCGTTCGCGGAACTCGAAGAAAACGCAGTAATATAATCGCGGCGAATATTACTTTTGCGCGATTTAATAAAACCCAACGGCGCGAAAGGTTGCGGAAACCTGGTCTGACACACGCTCGGAACAGGGTGTAGTCAGGAGCGAAGTCAGCGCCAGACTCACTCGCATACATATTTATTTGCAATTCGCGATTCATGATTCGTATGTAAAATTTGTGAATAACGTGAAGAGGGAAAACTCGATAAACTTTTTCCTCCACGTTATTCACGCTGTTTCGTATGCGAATCATAAATATGTCTGCGGCCGCGCGCTAGCTTTACGATGTGCGGCGAGACGTGGAAGAGAAGAAAAACATATCGAACACAAGCGCAGGCCGGAGTTCGCAGGAGATCCGTCTGCTGATGATATCGAAGAAGAACTTTCGAAAGACATCGGCTGTACCTGTTCGTTCGGCAAAAGTGAAGGTGCATCTACGCGACTTCGCGTATACCTTAGAGAGGAGGAGGAGACGCGTATACGCGAAAAGAGGATAGGAAGAGAGAGGGGCAGAAAGAGACAGACATTATGAAAAATTCATGCCATCTGAGGAAGGCACGTCTCGAAGAAGAGTTGCGAGACACCTGCGGCGAATCTTCATCAACGGAGAGAGAGAGAGAGAGGTTTCACGGGAGATTAGGATGTCCCCGATATTTTTACAGTTAATCGCGCCGCGTCACGTCCTGGTATTGAAAGAAACGAACGGACACACCGCGTGCGGAGTCACTTCCGACTGATATAGCGCGCGACCAGACGCCCTTTACTACGTGCCTCCACTTATACGGCTTGATTGACGAGAGAGACCGATCGAGTGACACGGTTACGAATAGTTTACGGATAGTTTCGACGCCCGATATAGACAGTAGAGGAACGTGATGGACTTTCTTGCATGAGGAGGAAGTTTAGCTGAGTAACCGCCGCTTCTTAACTACGTCTTCTTTTCGTGCCTTCTTCTCGTGCCCCGTCGCCGCAAGAATTTCTGAAGAAGCAAATCAGCATTTAACAGAGTTGTCCGAGCGAACTTGTCCGCACGGCTTTAAACAAACAGCGAGCGAAAGCGAAAAAGCTTGGAAAAGCTCTTTCGTTTCGACCGTTACTCGCTACACTATAGTCTCGAGTGACACTTCTTGTCGTTCAGGTGACTCGACATGAAAGCTATGGGCTCTCTCGTAAAAGAAAACATCGAGTGTCCGCGATATGATGCTCAGAGACATCGTTCACACTAATTTGCGTCGCGGGTTTTTTTGTTTTGTTTTGTTTCTTTAAGCCGTTTAAGAATTTTTAACGCACTTGCTTTGAGCGAGAAAAAAAGAACGAAACCTTGTATCTCGAGACATTTCTGGCTACCACATGTACACATGTGGTTAATTAATCGTCGGAAGATTTCATTACGCGAGGGAAATATTTAGGTGTAGTTAATGGGCGTGTATCGTGATGTTTACACGTTAATATTTCAAAGCATCGCTCTTTATTAATCCCCACGTACGTTTCGCTTCTTCTCGAGAAAAAAACGCGCTAGGGGAATTAGAGACTATTAAAAAAAATTGCGCGGAGACTTTCCACCGTTCGCCGTCATTTCCTCGTCGTTAACGTCTACTTGCGTTGAATTGCGCGGTTTAGAGAAACCGACACACAAATTCACACAGCAAAACGTACTAGAAAAAAAAAAAGAAAAAAAACAAGAGAAAATAAAAATATATCAAGAGGCGTGGTGGTGTTGCGCGAATCCGACAGTTCGGCGGTGCCAAGATTTTTATATATCTCGATTGAGATATAAAACGGAATAAGTTCTGAAATCTCAATCGAAAGTCGTGGTTTTGAGTTTAACATCTGTAACGAAACTGTTGCGAATAGCTTGTATTCCTCAAATAAAACCACAAAACTCGGTTTCAAAGTATGTTACGTAATGTAGGTAAATTTCCCGGAAACTACACACATACAGAAAGATGTTTAATTTCATCGCGATGCACGAGCGTTTAAATAAAATGAACAAATAAAAGTAAGAACGAACACATATAAGTATGAAAAAACCGGAGATAAATAAATACTGCAAGAGTTTTATAAATATTTGTAATGCTGGTGAATAATAAAAAATATGTGGGTGGAGAAATTGTGGACAGATGAATGACGCAGAAGTATTGTATTAAAAAATTTGCAGATGTTTAACTTCGCATAACTCAATTTGTTGATATCTCTGTATCTGTGTATCGGATAGTAGAACAAAGAACTTTTCTTTTTCATTAGTAAAAACTTTGGTGGAGTTATTTATTTATTTTTTCGCTCGGGGCTACAAGTACCTAGTTTTGGAATCGAAAAAACTTTCCAGTTATATAAAAACTACGGAAAAAAAATTATACGAGTTACATTTTCGATTGCTGCTCGGATCCTCGATTTAAAACGTGTTTTCTGCAAAGTGCGCGACTCGCTGATAAACTCGCGTGCTTGTCTCTAGCAATTAACGATCGCACTTCAACGAGCGTGTACAATCAAGCCGATCGCAAAAAGCGGCTAACGTTCTTGCTTGAAAATGTGGTTAGACGAAGAAGACCTACTCGAAATGAAGGTGGCGGCAATCAGTAGAATTGATCATCACGTTAGATCCTAACTAAAACGGCAACATCAATCATGAATCTGTGTCATATACAAATTATTATAACGAAACGTACGTCTCAATTATCTGATCCTTGGAACTGTTGATTTCCAAAGCTTAAAACTCTCTTGACTTGATTTTTTTTTTTGTAACTTTGACCGTATCTGAACACTTTGCACTCTTATTGTTACTATAAATGTAGAAACCACGGTTGTAATTCATTTTATTTATTCTTACCACTTCACGAACAGACATAAGTTTCCCAGACTCACTCAAAAATTGCGCATCGGCGTTTCTAGTAAAAATTAGTTTTAAATGCTTATGTTTTCATAAGTACTAGAGATTTTGTTGTTTTTTTTTTTTTTTTTATTGATCGACGCAGAATTGTTTAAACTTTTGATTCAACAAAACACAGACCAGTTTGTCCGTAGGTCAATGACTCGTAGGTCATTTGTAAAGTCTGTCGTGAAGGGTAATTCTTTTTGACAGCACATTCTAATTTAATTATTATAATCATTCGAAGGACCTTATGGTCAAAACGTCTGCTACCTCGTTCAATAAAAGGATTCTTCAGAACATCACCCGTGGCTCTCACCATTGGGCTACACGTCGACGCAATTGTAATTTCGAATCTAAATATTTCTTCTAAATCCTCGTTATTGTTTTACCAAAACTCGTATTTGTTTTACTTTGCAGAGAATCCGCGAGTTTATTTCAAAGCAGCTTTGTCAATAATTTAAATAAATAGAAATCTAACTCACTTGCGTGAGCTTTAACAAGGGACCAAGGTCAGTAGCGTCGCGCGGATGACGACCACGGTTAAAGCGCCTTCATAAAGCTGAATAACGCGCGATCGTTAGACTTAACGATACGGATAACAAAGTATCGCGTACTAATGCAACTTAATGGCGCGGAGCGTAAATCCCGAAACAACTTTATAGCGAGCGTGCTTTTATGAAAGCGTAATATAATATTGTACGTCATTTATTTTTCTCGCAAACAATTTCACACGGGATTATGAAACAATCAAATTCCGGACTTGCGCAACAAATCACGCGGTATAATGTCGATCGCGTGATTTGTCCTCTAGATCTTTAATAATTCGCTAAATTGCTTCTATTGCTGTTCTGACATTCTGCTTCATTGGCAACGACCAACAGTAAAAAAGAAAAAAAAAAGATCACAAGAGACTTGTTCAAAGGATTTCTTCGTAAAGACGCGGCGTAATCTCACAAAGCGCAACTCAGCGTACTTGCCAAAAAGGCGACGAAGAGGTCCCGCGGGGGCCGAAATGATTGCGAGGGGCGATCGAGCACGTCGATGTGGGAACCACGCCGGAATCTTTCCTTCCAAGAAGGTAATTTCAAGTTAGCGGGTAGGTGGTCACGCGATTGCGTTGTGGATCACTTGCATGTGGAAGAGAAGCGCGGATCGGCAGAGAGCGAGCTCAAAGCGAACCGATCCTCCAGGTCGAGTTAAAGACTACCTGTCCACCCCGAAAGGGGATGTTGTCCGAGAGACGAGAGAGAAAGAGAGAGAGAGAGAGAGAGTCTCTGTAGGATTAAGGATCCCAGGTCTTCTCCTTGTAAAATCAGCCGTCGGCTTTAACCACAGGTCGAAAAGGATTCGAGAGAAAGAGAGAGTCGTCGTCTCGTCGTATCGTTGTTGCTCTTAAGAGGCTGTTTATCAACGATTACTTTTAGAATCCGGTGACTCACACGGTTCATGCAGATACGTTCTCTGTCCCTACTACCTACCGAAACCTGTCTACCGCCGGCGCAAACCGCAGGAGGCCACCGGCTCACACGTCTTTTATCTCTCGTTTCTACCGAACTGAGGGTTTCCTTGTTGTTTTGTTCGCGCGAACGAGCCCTAGACGGGTTTTTAGCCGGCGTGACTCACCTTCTTCTTCTTCTTCGCTCCGATGCGCGTCCAACGAGATTCGGCCGGACACCATGAAAAAGCATCGACAAGCGGCAGACTGACCATTACGAAAGAGAAAGAGAGACAGAGGAAATGTTAAGGCCGCTCTCGATCAGTATTTTTCGATGCAACGCATTATGTTAATATAATATCGGTAAATCGACAAAATTTAAAAAATTGGAGTTTGCTAAATTTTTCTAAATTTTTGTACGCTGTGTATCGAGTCTTGTCCAATAAAAAAAAAAAAAAAAAAGAATACAAAATATTCTTACTAAAATATACAGACCAGCGAGATTAAATTTTCTTGGCGAACGAAAGAAAGAATATTTATCTTCGCGCGCGAAATTATCAC
Organism: Pseudomyrmex concolor; assembly: GCA_014839585.1. Lineage (NCBI taxonomy): Eukaryota > Metazoa > Arthropoda > Insecta > Hymenoptera > Formicidae > Pseudomyrmex > Pseudomyrmex concolor. The sequence goes on along the minus strand of QVOB01000802.1, from coordinate 39 downwards.
AATATCGTCGATGTTGTTGTCGTGTTGCTTTTTCTTGTC
>QVOB01000801.1:0-15074 GCA_014839585.1 Pseudomyrmex concolor | reverse complement strand
AGAGAGAGAGAGAGAGAAGAGAACGAGAAGGGGCAGAATAGAGAGCCGATAAGGCCGCCTCTCGGCTTCCGCAGTCGGGGAATGACGGAGGAACGATGGACGGTATCGGAGGATTAATGAGGGAACGTTTTGGATGTTCGGGAAGCGTACAAGAACGCCGATACCTCTCCGCGCCCCTCATTTTCTCTCTCTACCGTGCTCGTGAATTTATATCTTTTTGGTCACATCGAGGTTTAAAAAATACATGTTGATAGAATTTTATTCGCGAAGGAATTTTCATATTTTCTAATAGAATTTATTTGATACTTACTTTAATCAAAACTATTTGTTTAAGAAAATATATCTAAATAAATAGTGACATATATTTGAATAACTTTAGTTAAAAAAAACTCACAGTTAAAAATAACAGGTCAATTAAATATTTGTTACGAATTAACGTAAGGAAGCTTACAGAATAATGTGCTTTTGAAAATAAAAAAAAAAAAAATTATAGAGTCGATTCATGCTAATTGTAAGAATATTTCATAACTTTTCTATATTACGATGAGTTGAACAAAACGCGAAATAACGGTTAGCGCTTTTCTACCTAGAAGTTATAATTAACACATTTGCTGCAGATGACAAGCGTCCTGCGTTAATCGCCTCTCCCTTCAGAAACAGGTGCACATAGTGAATCCCAGCGCCATTTGAATTTCACGCTTCTGCATGAGAACTATTTTTGAGGAGAGTGGTTTGAAAGTGTCATCGTTGCCAAACAAGTTAATTCATATTTATTTACAAACTCTGACATCATCAGCAAGAGCAACAATAGCAAAAATGAATTCGTCGACACGCGAGAAATCTATAAAAATTCGTATTTACGACGCGTACATGTGAATGCTGATCCCGAGTACCTGTGCATTCTGTTTTAAACAGTCCTTGCGTGTATTTTCACTCGCTGCTCTCTGTCTCTGAACGAACGTCAGTCGATACGACGGTAGAAAATATTAGCGCCGCTTGCCGCGCGACCAACGCCGCCGCTTCAGCCCGGCGGCTAATTATTTCGCTTAATTAACGTGAAACCTGATGCGACTCCTCGCAAATGTAATAACGTCTTCGTAATCGCGTTCTGCCCCCTTCCCGTCTTTCTCACCCCGCTCTTACCTGGATTCATTTGCGTGGCTAATCGTTTAGTTAACTCTTCGTGCTACGCGCTTTGCTCATACTATTGTTTTTATTGCTCATACTTTGCTCATACAATACATAGCGTTTCTCACTCTATCTGTGTCTGCAAGTTGCGATACTTGATAACACCTGGTTACGAGTTTTGACTAAATTGAATAGGTATATATTGTTTTATTAATTCTTTTCCTATTGTTTTCTTATTTGAAAAGTGTATAAACTTAAAATAGATAAATAGCTACTTTCCCCCCATATATCAATATAAGTCTTTTACACACTACTCATAAATGTTTTATTGACTGAAATTTGCAATGTTGACAAAAAAAATATAGATAATTGTCACCTTTAAGTTATTTAGATGCAACGTACGGAATACTTGCGACAGAAAGATGGAAAATTTTCCAGATGTCGAAGATATAGCACATCACCGGACAATAACGTGACTGCATTATCATTTCGCAAATTGCAGTTTACTCTTAGAAATGCCGTGTGAGTTCTAGGGAAGAAAGGGACGGACCGCTCCAGCAATGTAAATAATATTATATACCCTGGTATTTTGCGGCACGTCGTTTTATCGCAGCGGGAACATTTCTCTCGTTTCCCTTCGCGCTGTGCGTGTGTTTCAGTATAAAATTATAGCAAAAACGTGTATACAGAGAGGGTGTCTCAAAAACGAACCCACATTTCAGTTGGCAGACAGTTCTGAGAAAAGTGATGTTTCATTATTGGAAATAGTTTTCGAGCTTGAAACAATTAAAAGTTATATACGAAGTTTTGATTAATAATCTGAAACTATATGTCGAAATTTTGGCTTTTATTTGAGCTTAAAAGTTGTATGTGATCAAATTTGCGATTCAAATGTTCCGAATATTTCTTGTTCTTATCGGAAAGAAGAATACGTTTCTCCTGACGTTAAGAAAGTCGTTATATCCAAATGCCGCCGGTGATTTTGGGACATCCAGTATTCCTTTGCTTTACCGCGAAACAAAAACTTCGATTCCGTCCTCCGCTATTCGCCTGATCCGTTCGTTTCCCACGAAAGGGACTGCCAGCAGAAAGACGAGCTCACGGGAGGAAAGAGTAAACGACACGGATGGTAGGGACCATCCGAAACCGAAGGTTCCCGAAGAAAAGCCGCGTTGTTTTAGTTCTCCCACGGGATGGCGCGCCGAGGAGAACCTCACGAAAACGTTTCTGAAACGACCCACGGACGAAGGCGTGTTCGGCGACGTTGGTCGGAAACGACCGGAAGTGGGGCGGAGGGAACGGGAAAAAGGTACGTGGGGACCGATAAGCCCGGGAATCGATATTCGAAGCCAGGGGCACGCCGACGGGGTCATTCTCGTGTCAAGCCGCTGATAACGAAAGCCGAAGTTCCCGACGCGAGACGTGACGACGCGTCGATTATTCCGTCGGCAATCGGAGCGAGCGAAAAAAAAGAACGGAGAGAAAAAAAGAAAGACAAGAAGAGAGAGAACGCCCGCGGAGATAGGGTTTCTTTTTTTCCTTCGTCGCCTCGACCGAGTCCCGACGAAGTTTAAAACATTTACCGGGTGCCTCTTGCTTACTTCTTTTCGCTCTCTTTGTATCTTTTCTGATTTCTCTTTACGGTACTCTTTCGCAGCGAGAAGGACCGGATGAGGTACGCACGAAAAAATACCTGGCCCGATTCTTCTATCTCTTTCACTCTACACAGTGGTGGCCGTCTCTCTCTCTCTCTCTCTCTCTCTCTCTTTCTCTTTTCTTGTTTTCTCATTAACAGGTGATTAATTAAACCTTTGTTTATTTTTGTAACGCAAAACGATCGACGGCACCCATACCAGAAAATAGATATTTGCGTGTAAGTGTTATAAAAGATACAACGCAATTGCCGTTAAAAAATTTGTTCAACGCGTGTGTTATAACAAAAAGAGACAGACAATAAAATATGTTTAAATACACACTTAAAAATAAATAAATGGCAGTATATTCTATGAGACTGGAACGATTAATGTGTGTAAGAAATCGAACAAAAAATTATAAAAATGACGTGATTGAAGTGCTCAAGCATTTCAAAAACTTCTTTTTCGCGTATTCGGAAGGAACTAATGGAACTCGCATTTGCGCTTTGTCGTCGCATGGACATCGCGCGTAACCAGAGAACTGTTTCAGTATACGCCGAGCGTTCTAAATATCCGCTGCCAAATGTCCGGACGACACGTCGCGTAGACGCCATCCCTTCGCGAATATTGTCTTGCCGCATACGCCATTTGCCGGTCATAGATAATAAAAGGGGAGATTAATCGCGCTCCTTGAGCGTTCGTGCTGCGAGCGTTTCTGCCAAACGTTGTGTCCACGTCGCCGACGATGCCAAGCGCCGCGTGCAACGTTTCCAGAATATCTCCACTATTGTTCCGCAAGACGTAGTACGAACTTTATTATACGATATTGGGCACATAGGACGCTCAATATGGTCGGAGGAAGGTTTATTGCGTGAACGCTCGGATATCATCGCTTCTTACTGCACAAATGTAGAATACACGTAGATTGTAAGAAATTTTATCAGCATCTTGACGCTTCAAACAAAATAAGTCTCGCAACTCTTTTGATTATATCAATATACTCTTTAAATCTACATTATTCAAAAAATGTCAAGAAAAAAATGATAGCTTGACTCGAAATGACAGTTGTTTTTAAGTTATAGTTACTGTATAATATAGATACCTATGTATACATATATGTATACATATATGTATATTCTTTTTTTTTTATTCCAAACGGCGACGCTTTCAATTATATTATTTTAATAGATTTATTTTTGCTCGTATATTTCGGCGTTATTAGCGTTTTTATCGGCGTCACTGTCAGGATGATTAAAAGAGCGAATTTCGACAAAGCTGCTACATTTGAATCAAACGACCATTTAAATTAATGAGGATACGGTCATGGATGGTTTTTCCGCGCTCGGAGAATCATGAAAATATCGCGCCCAGGGAAATCATTTGGACGTCATCAATGTGGTATTAATCCTTGGCGATATAAACACCCAACGCATTTTATCGTTATAGAGAAAATATTTCACAGAGATATCTAAATATCGGCAAAGGGTATATGTACATATTCGTATGACTGCGTGGCAAGAAAATATATCGAATTTATTACATGGTTTATTAAATATTACGAAATAATAACACATCAATATTCTAAAATTCTAAATACATATATTTCACGTTTCTATTTGATTCAATGTTTTTAACTTTAGCTCGTGTTTTTTCCATTTTTCCGCTGACATATTACATCGCAAATCCAAGGATTAAACGATGAAATCCGTCAAACGGTGGAGAAAGAAGGATGAACTGTGAAGGTTTATCTGTAAAAGTTAAGGCGCGAAAAATTACATTAACGAACTTGAGCTGCGAGACGAAGAGATGATTTTGTTGAAAAGAGATAAACAAGATGAAAAAGAAAGAGAGACAGAAAAAGAGAGAAAGAAAGAAAAAGAAAGAGAGAGAGAGAGCAACCACCTTCTTCTCAGTCGGACTGGTTTTCGCGCGAAAGCTCAACTGCGTAGACATCCTCGAGCAGTTATCCCCCTTTCCTCCTCGTCTCCCGCTATCGCTTCCGGCGGTCGGAATAAGGTGGAACGACGCCCAGGCGTCCCTAATGACTGCGGATCCGTCGCGGCGCCTGTACGCCGATGATTATAATCGATAACCCACCCTCGGCTTCTCACACCAGGCAGTAGCACACCAAGCACTACTTCCACGCGCATATACATATATTCACGCATACAACGCGCAACCCTCTCCGCACAGCGCACCCTCTCCCGATTCCTCTTCCCTCCTCCGCCTCGTGGTAGAGGGAACCATCACACACATGTGGTTCCTCCCACCAACGACCGCGACGACTAGGACGACGAAGCAAAACCCTCCTCCTCTGCATCCCCGATACCGACCTCTTCCTCTGGCGGCCGACTGCTACTCATAGCCGGGCGATATAGAGCCGCCGGGTTATGTTTATCGCCTCTTTACAAGCTCGTAAGCAGCCCGCGAGCCTGGCTTCTCGATGCTGCTGCTGCTGTTGCTGCTGCTTTTGCGGCACTCTCGTGTGTATATGTATGTGTATACACGATTTTCCGCACATTTCCCCCCTCCCATCTTTTATTTTTTCCTTCCGCGTAGAGTACTAAGGGACGCTTGCACCTTGATTAACTAATCCCGTATAATATTCGCGTAGTATCTCTACAAAGAACATTCTCTCGTATGCACAGGACATTTTTGATTAAAAATTAAAAATTGAACTTTGCGTGCGCGTTGAAGTAAATTCAGAAGTGCTCATAGATAGTGAGGTGTTATTTGTCAGAATAATTTAAAAGATTTTAGAAATAGCAATTTATTATTCAAAAAAGAAGAGGGAGAGAGAGAGAAAGAGAGAGAAAGAGAAAGAGAGAAAGAAAAAGCAAGAGAACAAATGAGAAACGAGAGAGTGAATAATGAGAGAGTGAAAGAATAAGAGAAAAAATGTTTGAAAATAAAAAATAAATTTATTTGATATATTACAACAACGTATTCTCTTACAACAATATAATGTCTTAATATTGTTTAACATTATTTAATTTCTAACATAAGACTTTTTAATTTCTTTCTAGAAAAAACAAGTGTATGCGCACTTATATAGCCAGCTGGCCAGAAACGATTCGAAGAATAACTATATCTTCATCAAGAATGACACTCGTTTACGCCTTGACGTTGGCCTTCAGCCCTCGCGAGCTCGTTAAAAGCAATGAGAGAGAGAGAGAGAGAGAGAGAGAGAGAAAGGGAGAGAGAGCGCCATGTTAACGTTTATTGTCTCTGCGCGAGTTTTTCTGGCCATCTCCTCTCTCGTGCGTATATCTTTGTACCAAAATTTCGAAAGAAACTCATAAATAATACATAAATGGATCTTATTCCATTCATGTGTAATTTGCTTTCGTTTTTTTTTTTTTTTTTATTGGCAGAAAATACGACAATGATAATTAATCTGCATTTCTTTGTAGCTCTATGTTAACACTATAAAAAATTTAATTACCTTTCAAAAAATAAAAAAGATAGAAGAGAAGAGAAATAATTTTACTCTCCGCGAAATGGATTTTAATAATACTTTTCTTATAAGGCTTCTCATTGCATGTACGAATTTTTGTTTGTTAACTCTGTATTGTTTCGTTTGTGTTATGTCGATTAAACCACAAATTTATATAGAAGAATTATGCCTGCACACGCCACTGACATCATTAATTCACATTATTTGCGATCGAAAGTAAATGACGAGGAATTCTATCATTGAATTTAATTGTGGTCAGGCTCAACATCTCTCATCGGCGTCTTCCGTGCCATAATTCCGCCGGCTTCGGTATTAGTCGGTCCCATTTAACGGATCGATCTTGCCGCGAGAGGGCGAGTACGTGCGGGGGTAGACGGGAAGACCGGCGGGCAGGCCGCTCGAAATTAAATTTAATGGGGTGAATTAGAGCCGGGAGGCCGCGGCTCGTTCGTGAATCGGGCGTCACGTGGTACACACGCGGGACGAACGAACGAACGAACGGGCACGCGAACCGGTGCAGGCGAGAGCACGTACGTCCCTCCGAATAACGTAATCGCCAGTCATCCGGCCTGGTATCGCTGGCTTATGGCGAAGCCATCGTTTCTCCCTAGATTCCCCCCATTTCCCTTCGCCCTTTCTCTCCGTGTAAGCCCCGGTACAACGCTGTCGGGACTCTCTATGAAGGACGAGCTCGAAGGGAGGCGAGAAGTACAGCGGGGAAAAGAGACAGACAGAGAGAAATAGAGGGAGAGAAGCCGAGGGAGAGAAAGGAGACGGCGAGGGTCGTGAGCGGGGGTGCGAGTCGAGGACTCGTACGCCCCGGAGGCTTACAGCTGTCGCGTACCCAACACCTCTTTTTTCTTCTCTTTTTTTTTCCTTCTCTCTCGCTCTATCTCGACACGAGAATAGGTCGACACGCACGCATGGCAAAATTGCCCGCACATGCAGGATCGCGTATTTCTTGTGCAACGTGCGAAACGGCGCGACGCTGCATGACTGGCCAATGTTTCTCCAGTGGGTCGTGGATTTAGATAAATTTCTGGAAACAAGGCTTTTACATGTCAGCAAATATATTGTGAACAACATACAATGTATGAAATCATGTATAAAATCATGAACATCGTAAGAAATAAAAAATTTCGAACTTTGATAACGAACAATTAAATTTATGCATCTATTTTCGTTACATTAGATAAAACCGCAAATTATTATTTTTTATTGTAAAATATAAAAAGATTCTAACATACATTATAAAATTTCTTATATGTTGAACTTATGCGAAATACATATCTCGTTCGTATTTTATTAAGAAGTGTGTGTCATATCGTGGCAAAAAGACGTGTCAAGTAGAAGACGGATTCGGTTCTTTCTCAGAATAGGAAGGTTTCCATTAGAGAGGGGGAGGTCAGATATCTGTCTGCAGTTCGAGCATGGTCAGGCCTCCCCCCATCAATTCAGTAGTGCAGGAGGCGAAGGGTGGTTTCACGGTACGTAGTGTTCCGTGGCAGGAATCAGAGCGAATTTTATCCGTTCTCGGCCCAGACGAAGCGTCGACGAGGGTTGGTCCGGGGTTAGAGGGCGGCCGGGGGATCGAGGGTTCGTAATAGAGGCTTGCTATAGCGCCATGGGATTATTGAGTGCGGGAGGGCGGCTCCCGCAGGCTGAAAAGTCCCGGGACCTGGGCGTCCGTTTGCCACTACCGCAGGTTTATGATCCCACGGAAAGAGATAGGAATAACGTCGGTTCAGCATCAAGTTATTGGTATAAAAATTCGTTCAGTCAAGGATTTATGTACGAAAGCTATGTATAAAGTATCTGACGCTGAACTTTTTCGCAGTTTGCTTGTAATTTTTTATTTTTAGAGTTATATAAAAGTACAATCTTGTATATTCTACACTTTGTGTAAATTTAGAATCAGAAACTTTGTTTGCTAACAAAAAATGGCAAATGATGCCAAGAAGGGATTGTCTGCTTTTAAATGCTTCCATACTCGCTCCCGCAGCGGAGCCGCCATGAATCAAAATTAAAGTCGCTTTAACGTAAATTTTCCCCCGCGCGGTCGACTTACACTCACAGTCACCTTGACTTCTCTCCGAGTCTAAGCAAGGCAATTAGTTTTACCCCGAGCGATGATAAAACATAAAAATTACCATCTCCATTTTTCAAAATTTCTCACTGGAAACCTTTGAAACTCGTCGTCACCGGAAAAGTACAAAATTGTTAATATTTCGAGAATAAATACAAATTTGCGATAAGTGTAAATTTATTGTGTCAAAATTTAGATTTCTTCTTTCGATAAGATTGCCTTGATATCTGAATCATGATAATTATAGAAAAGCTGCAACAATAATTAGCACGTAATTCTGAGGTTGTTTGCAATAACAAATATGCGCGTAAAATTATAAATGTATCGAGCAAATATTTACAACATATATGTGAAAATAAATATATTAAATAACAAGTATATTATGCAAGGAATATTTAACGTAATAAGAAATATATATATATATAATATGAAAATACAGAAGAGAAATTCGAGAATATAGATATTACATAATTTGTATGTACTAAAGAGTTTTTCCACATATTACACAATTTTTATTTTACATTAAGCTTCAACTCTTCTAAAATCGAACGGTCGTATAATGTATATTTAGCAAGTCGCGATCGAGAGATGGATATTCGTGGAACGTTCGGGAGCGTGTCCGTCGAAAGGGTTAACGATTTGATTTCCGCAACGTTGGCTCGGTGACGTCGCCTTAACCGCGAAACCACGACCCGACGGCGTGCACCCCTGAAACCACCACCGCCCACGGAAGTTTCGCAGATCCCAGCGTAAACATCCCTCTTCTCGCTTCCTGCCTCGCAGCTTCCTCTTTCCTCTAACGAATTAGCGTTCAGTGGCGGCAAACGTGTCGACTCACGGGCGCGCGCGCTCTGCCGTTTCCCCGCTTTCTCGTTAATTCGTGAAATCGTCGAACGGTTCTCTTCCATGCCGATGCATCGACTGGTGCGAGGCTACGCGTTCGAGGTTGGAAAAGGATGGGTAGAAAGCGGGATGAGACGCGGTAGGGGTGGTGGCGACGCAAATGCGCGAGGCGCTTAATTAAAATGTTTAACACAGCCACGAGTGTGCGACGTCGAAGCGCGAAACTTAATTAAATTGGTTATGATAATAAAAATAGGGGCGGGGCACGGTAGTCAGGTGAAGAGGAGGAGAAGAGTAGTAAGCAGGCAGAGCGTTCGTTCCTCCCGTTGGGGAAAAAAAAAAAGAAAATATGAAAGATTTGAGAATACGAATGAGACGGAGCTTGAAACTGAGTGCAATAAGGGAAAAGGAAAACGCGAAAAGTACTGTGACTTCTACATGTCTCATAGATTCATATATGTATCTACTATTTTCGATATCCTGTGCTATTAAAAAGAAGATTAGAAAACTTACAAGTGTTTTGAAACTTCAAATTATATCATCTAATATTAGAAAATTTTACGATATCAGATTTTGTTTTTCTTTTTTATTTGACCGCGTAAAAATAGTATTTTAAAACCAGAAATAGCAAACAACTGTCTAGTTAAGTTGCACATAAAGTAAAGCTAAAACTGTACGAGATATCGAATTATACACAAATCAAAATGTGTGAACACGAAATAAACGTGTGTGTTCCAGCAAACTTCAGAACGACAGTATAGGTACGATAAAGTTAAATATTCGGGATGAAGTTGTGTAAGAGAGAGAAAGAAAGGACAACATATATCACTAGCTTTCCATCGTTCTACTGGTGAAGAATGAAGGATAAAGGCCCGAGACGGACGAAGGCAGAGAAGGGGAGGGAACGTCAGTGGCGCGGCAGGGGGTAAATGTACAGTACACGAGGGGATGGTCGCAGGATTTGCGAGACGTCACTGCGAAAATACGCGCAATTGAACTTTTCAACCCCGATGGTCTCTCCTCTCTCCCGTACCCCGTCACCTTTGTGAGCCACCCGCGCTAACCCCCTCTTTCCTTCCCGCGTCTGTCTCTTCCCCGTCCATTCTACGTCGGTCCCCATTTACTCCGTCGCCCTCGAATTCTCCGTCCGGCTTGTTGCCTCTGTCCCTCGTCCCGCTTCGATCCCTCTTTTTTTCTCGTTGCAGCGCACTTTTTCTGTCTCGCCCGTGCTCAGGTCCCGCTCTATCTCTTTCATCCTTCCCGTCCGTCCTCTCTACCCCTAGTCCGCTCGCTCTTTTGTCACGGCGCCCTTGTTCTCGCGCTGTCCCACTCTATTTGCCACCCCCCGTCGTTCCATCATCCCTCAAGCTGTGGAGTCTAACCGGTGGCGCGCACACACACACACAAATACACCGACATTGTAGAGCCGGCAATGCTGATGGCGGCGTTTTATGGTGTCGGTGAGATGGTACGACAGTGATGGTGGTTGTGTAGTAGTGGTTGTGTGGCGCCCACCCGAGCGCTCCGTCTCTTCTCTGGACCTCCTCTCGTTCCCGCTCTTCTCCCTCCTTTTTTTTCCTCTCGCTACAGCGCGCGGAATCCCAGGGTGGGATTTGCAGGACCCGGCAAATATGCGCCCGATAAAAGCGACCCGCCCGCGGTCGAATCTCTCTCTGCAGCGATTACCCGAGGCTCTAGCTACGACCGTATCCTTCCGGCGGCAAACTTGCCGGTTTTACCGTCGCGATCGCGGTGAGATTCTCATCCTCTTGTCCCGCCGGACGATGAGCTGGAAAATGCGCCGCCGATTTTTCGATCGGCTTATCCGCCGAATAAGTGATGTCATTAAAACCTTAATCGCGTTCTGGTGACCCGAAGCAGTTTTCGTGAAATTGGTATCCGTGAAATCTCGTTTGAAGAACTTCTCGAACTGGGGCATGAAATTGCATTTATTACTAGAAGTTAGAAAAATTTTATACACGCAATTCGCAGTAAAAAAGATTTTGAAGAAAATTCGTTAATACATCAAACAAATTCTCATATAATTTATTATTATATTATATTCCTAACAAGTGCATATATATGTTTCTGCTCTATATATATATATTATATAAATTTTCTTATAAAAATGTTATAACTATATGTGATATTGAGAAGTCTTCGTCAAAAAGACATGCATTGTACGATGTACTGTGGAATATGATGTATGACTTGTATCCAGAAAAACAGAATAAGTTTTGCTGACCACCAGCTTCTGCTACGACTTGCCAAGATCGAAGCTGATCCCACCTTCGATGTAACTTTCTCAGAATCCTTTATCTGACATCTGTGTCAAGGGGAAATTCTCCTGATCCTCACCGAGATATCTACCGTTCTCGACTTTCCACCCTTCCTCCTCTTTCCGTAATCTTTTCATATTGCTTGCGTAAGCACGTTTTCTTAGATTTTCGAGAGACACGTAAATTCCGGAAATGCAACGAGGAAACTAAAACGCAGATCATTATAAAGATACTTGTCGGTATCTCAATTGAACTCAAACAACTTATGAAAGTGTCCATATATTGACAGCAATTATATTAAGTTTTAGTGCAAAAATTAAAAAGCAAAAAATAACAACTAAGAAATCGAATAAATTGTATTTACTTATATATTAGTATAAAATAGTATTTTTATTGAGCTACATTATTTTTATTGAGTTACATTATTATGCTTTCTGACCTGTTAAAAAATTGTTTATATTTTTTTGTCATGTCGTATACATACATCCCATAATAATTATTCAATTTTATTAAATCAATTTATATATAATTACACGTAGAGAGAAATGTACACGTAGCAACCGATCGCGGATTAACTTTTCTGCATCGATTACACAACGTTAACTCGATCGCTCTGAAATACAATGCGTTCGATAACGAGTGCACACATCCTTTAGCACGCGGCCACGTGTCTTAATTGAAATTAATCATCCGCCGGTCGAGCAGTCGTAAATCATAACAAGCCGACATCCGCGCGCAGACGTGGCGTCATGACATTTCAATAAGTCATTCATCGGTACGGGCGGTTAATCCCTGCGACCGGCCGGTCCTGAACATATTCCGAGGTTGTGGAATCAACGAGCGCGAGAGATCCCACGCGATCTCTTGGAGAGAGAGAGAGAAATCTCTCAGACTCCCGTCCTCTTCCGTGTTCATGTCGAGGAAAACCGGCGAATCACCATCGCGATACGATTGAATGGCAGTCGTTGATTCAAGAGATTCCGCTTGTGCACCTTAATAGATACTTGATTACGCGCGCACGATGAGATAATGTGCGATATTAATCAAATTGACGGCCCCGCGCTGACCCTTGGCTACTCGAGATTTCGAAGAGAAAGCGCGCGCGCGCGCGCGCAATCCACCCACAAAGTTCTCCGCCCAACTTTCGGTTTCTGTCCACACGCTATCTAATAGATGTAATTGAACGCGCTACGATTTAATTAGTGCTTTTATTCTACGCCACGGTAGAAAAAAAAAAAGGACAGAGATTGGAATTTCCTGTCTCGCTGATATTTGATTTTTCCAATTTTTCCTACCAAAAAACGATTTTTAATATCGAGGAATAAGACATACAATAAAATTGTTGCGTTAAATTTGAGATCTCGACAATAATTTAACGCGAATGTATAAAAAAAATCTTTTGTTCTAAATTTTGAATGTGTCTGCTTATAGACTAATTGTTGAAAGTATATTATTCCATCTTTTATACGCGTTCACAAATACATATTATCCATTTTACGTATTGCACAATTGTCATTGAATACGGAAAATTAACGTCAACCAATTTTTCCTGTTTATCAACAATCAACATTTGCAATAATTTTCTCCACTTCTCCGCGTCGAACGTCAGTTGTAATTTCCGTAATTCGTTTAACTTACTCTCTCGCGAATAATTCAAGTGGCACTATCACACGTTTCGTTACTACGCGATTCATAATTTAGCGATCGCTGCGTAACCGAGGCAATAAATACATATAACTAAAAGGACGCGAAGCGAGCGGAGGGATGCACGGGGGGGTGGCGAACCCCCGATTGACCGGCGAAAAGCGGCGCTTTTTGTGTGTCGCAGAACGATCGGACGCGCATACGTCGAAACCAATCGCATTTGCTGCTCCCAGGAGAGTTTGGGTGGTTGTGCCGTGCCACGCCGAAGGTAAATATTATTCGAATTCGGTGTGCACGGCGCTATTAGGCCGCCGCTCGTCGACGCGTTAATCTCCCAGGGGCTAACGAAACACGGGTCGGCGTTATTAGTGCCGAATTTAGAATTAAGCGCGGTCACCAAGCCGTGCCCTCGCTCTCTTTCTCTCTTTCTCTCTTTCGTCCCTTTGTTTTCGCAAAAGGGGCGGTCTAGAGACTGGAACAATGGCGGTAATTCTTTTGCCGTTTTGTCGTCGTCGACTTAGCAGCCGCGATTCTCCACTCTGATTCTGCTTTTTCATCATACCTCACCCCAGCAACCGTCATTTTGTACAATAATTTGAAAGCTGCAATGACGGTATTCTCGTTTTTCCGAGGGGTTAGGTTAGGTTAAAAGATGTATAAGTATTATGGAATAAATAAGAGCAATAGCGCAGTATTACTTCGATATCAAAGTATCAATAGTTTAACTAATATTGAAAATTCAAGTGATCTTAAATATTCAATGTTATCAAGAGTGTAAATAGGCAAAATCTCGTTTCTTATGTAAGTATTTAGTTGAGTTAGATTTGTCGTAGAATTCATAATTAGGAGATATTTGTGCATACTTGTGTATAATTTCTGAATTTCTATCTTTCTATTTTATATCCGAATTTTATATCATATTTCTCGGAGTATTTCTTCGTCAATGGAAATTACGGGAACTCTGCCGCGATATTTCAGATAGTTGCAGAAGATCATGTCTCTGGAGTCGGCCGGGATCGTCGAAATATTCGGCAGATCTCGAGGATAATCCCGGACGTCCCGAAACTTACTCGGTGTCATCCCGGGACTATCGCGCGACCGATATTTCGAACGGGATCTCACTCGCTCGCGTTTAAGCACCGTTTAATACGCGGCCCTAATTACGAACGCTGAATCCCGGGCGTCTCTCTCGCGAGAGATCGACTTTCGCGAAACTGCGATCAGAAAACTGCAGAATTGCCTTGGCATATCGTAAAAAATTTTTAATACGCAAAATTATTTGCATGCTTTGATTCTTTTGTTTAAGATAAACAAAACAATCAGTATCAGAATAATTTAAAAGAAGTCTAAGTTTTCAAGTAAACTGTCTTGCTTTTCTTTCGTTCTTCTAAATCATCCATAGACCAGCATCCATTTCGAAAAAGTTTAGTGATGATAATATTCTGTGACATCACATATGGAAGCTGCGTTGCTAGGAGAAACCAAGGAAGAGGTCGAATCCAAGAGCCCTTTCTCACGCGACGAGAGCGATCATCCCTCGGCGGAATAAAATCAAACCAGAATCACGCCGCGCTCACCCTTCCGATCTCGAAAGATTCAACCCCTACACATCCCGGACTATCGTCCATCGTCGGCCAATTTCCCTCTCCCCCTTCTTTCTCTTTCTCTCTTTTTCTCTTCTCCTCCTCTTGACGCGAAGAACGGGCCGAAGCTTGACCGTTGTCCAGTTCTCAGCATCAGCATCCCTCTCCCGTTCCGTGAGAATGTACGGGATAAAGAACTGGTCCAGAAGACGCGAATCAGATTCACGGAGAGGGGAGAGAGAAAAAAGTATGAATTAGCGCGTACCCCGGAACGGAGCGCGGAAATTCTTATACGTGGATTCAGTTTGAAAATCGCCTTCTAATCGTGCGTAGATAGTTACGTAGATTTTCCGGTGTGCGCGATTCGTGATATTCCACCGTAATTTCGAGATGGTTGAAATTATAGTGTGTCATACGCAT
>QVOB01000800.1:0-20049 GCA_014839585.1 Pseudomyrmex concolor | reverse complement strand
GTGTGTATCAGCGCGCGCGATAAGTTATTGCTGAATCAGTGTCGCCGCGCGCCGCGAGCGGGATCAATCCCGGTCGCACAGATAGAGCTGAAAATATCGACGTAGCATCTATCGATGACGAGTTACGAGATGTGGTATAAAACTAGAAAAAAAAAACCAAAAATACACTCACGATGAAGCGAGAGAGAGAGAGAGAGAGAGAGAGAGAGAGAGAGAGAGGGAGAGAGAAAACGCAGCAACCGAAATAGGAATGCGGGTGTTTTGATGGGAAAGCGTCGGCGAAAGGAGTCGTTCGCGCGGCTCGCGAAACTGAGAAATCATTTCCCGGGGCGTGACTTTTACGGAGATTATTTTCGATGTGTTCCGCGCTTATATCTATTTCACGCGCTGATCGATATGTGACAGAGCGGCTTTTTCGTTTTTTTTTTTTGTTTTTTTTTTTTTCAATTTACGCGCCGGAAAAAAAATTGGAAAAGTATTGTTAACCTATGAAAGATTGAAGAGCGTTTCTGTTTTCAAAAGGATGACCGTTAAAATTTTCATTATATTCGTCACAATCGTCACTAGAATCTCGCGCGGGACGCTTCATAAAATGTCACATATCGGATTGATATTAGGTGTAGATGGAAATACATTCAGATAATGTAAAAAAAAACAAGGTTATAGGAAATTTTTTAAATGCATGCATACCTATCGCGTGTCGACACAAATGTACATCTGGTTGGGAACGGTCAGAGTTCGCGATGGCACAAATGAACTGATTAAAGATTCTCTCCTCGCAAGAAAAAGTCGATGATCTCCGACACGTAAAAATATTGCAGGCGCACAAGAATCGTCTTGATTAATTCTTCAAGTAGGATAAGAAATGAGAACTTTATTTCCGACGTGAATTAATCAGATTAAAGACGCAAAATTTACAAAAGTAAGAAACCAAAAGTTTTTATCAAGCAAAATTGGATCTGGACGCTTATAACGAGTTTGAATTTTGCGCGGGATGAAAAAATTCGCGTTTGAAAAATTCGCGCACGAATAATGCGAAATATAATTTGCGAGAAAAGCGATCGTTATTTATTTTTTTAATGTCGCGGGAATTCAAAACGGGGTTAGCGTGTGTCGCGCGAGTGTATCGAAATATCAGTTAAAGTGTTGTATCTAACACTGCGGTGTGCGGCTGCCGAAAAATAAAATGAAGCAGTGTCCCAATATTTGAATTCGCATAGAAACACGACCGATATTTTTCATATCGCACGTACGACGCGGGAAAACAAACGTTTTTTTGCAAATTTTGATGAAAAATTTGTGATATCACATAGCAGCAAAGAAAACACAACAGTTACTGAAATTGTATAATCTCGATTATATGCGTCGGAATGTCTGTAAATATACAATATATAGAGAGTGAGATTTAATTTCTAGAATATTTTGAAAATCTATTTCGCAACAGAGAGAAGAGAAGAGAAGAGGAGAGAAAAAGAGTGGAAAAGAAAGTGAAACGCGATTGTGAAAAAAAAGCAATTGCAATGTGTTTTGACATTGATATGAAATCATTATATATACATACGTATATATAATGTACACATACATACATATACATGTGCACTATTGCACAAGAACGATATAATCTTGTTCAACAGCAAATATTGTTATTGAAGAGATTGTATTTTCCAATAATTCGTAATAAACGCTGTGCGCCAAAGAGCGAAAGTTGTTTTGTTAACAATATAACATATCAAATAGTATCACATAATACACGTATATATCACGAGTTGATAGTTTTTTTTAAAAATAAAACTAAGGTCAATGTTCCAACGCGCAACCGGATATTTATTTAAAAACAAAAACAATTGGATATCATGTGAGAGAAGAGTTTATAAATAAATAAAATAAAAAAAAAAGAAAAATAGTAAAAAATAGTAAATATTTGTTGTCTTTATATTTAAAAATACTTTAAAATAATTAATTTTTTAAATAACGATCTAGACCCACACACACACACACATTATATATAAAATTTATATCAAGAGGCACAATAGTGCCTCGCGCCAAGTATCAGGAATAAGATTTGTCTATGTAAACATCATAATATCGCATATCGATATATATATCGCATATCGATATATATCGCATATCGATATATCGATCTTTTTTTTGTTTTTAATTGCCGATTCCAGCAAAGTGTTAAAACAACAATTAAAAATTAAATTAAATTGCAATTAAAAATTAATTGACAGTGCAAGTGTTTGATTCGTCTCGTGAATCTCCATGGATTTGTCCTTCATTTATATGAAAATCATATAATAAATACTCATATGTTACACTAAATGTCATGAGAACTATACACAAAGCTAATATTCATAGTATATATATTTGGTTTAAGGCTTTTGACGATCTTATATAAGAATATTTATATAAAGGTACGTATATATTCCTTGTGAAAAAAAAAATGAGAAAAGCCAGAATAACAAATGCACATTGTTCTCACAATAATGCATCCATCTTAAAAGTCTACGCGTCCTGACGGGCGGAGAAATTGGATTCCCGTACAAACAGATCGGTCGAATCAGAAAAATCGTGAAATCATAATTCGTTCGCGTAAATATATCCGTCGAAACGTCATCTACATCGCCATTTCCCGAGCGAAATTAAAAATCGTGTGTATTTAAAAAACTGATCACTCGAACAATCAAAGTTAACCTCTTCGATGATTCTCTTTATATATCTATCTATCTATCTATCTATCTATCTATCTATATATTCTACTTTCTTCTCTCACCGAACAAAGCACGAGACGTGCGCGCACGCGTTTAATCAACGCTTCCGCAATTTTTCCTGGACAAATCAAATTTTATTTAATACACCTGTCATGCATTTTCACACACACACACGCGCGCGCGCGCGCGCACATCGTATCTGTAAGCAACGTCATTAAATCGGTAGATTAGTAGCAAGAGCAGTTTAAATTTTGTTTCGCGCTCTATTTGTTACGCCGCTGAGGTAATTCGAGCGATCCGCGCGAAATTGGGATTCGCGCTAATCGTAATAATTTTCCGGTTCCCAAACGCCTCGTGAAAAACATCGTCCGCACACGCGGCGCGAAAATTGCGGCTTCGTATTAAACGAAGAGAGCTTGATGTCGGTTAACTGTCAACTGTACACACGTACCGCGTAAATCGCTACCGTCTGAATCGGCGTCCGAGCACGAGCGAGTAGACCGTAACTTCATTCGATCAACTTTGCCACGGCAAGGAACTAAAGCCGGGTATTTGTCCGTCGACCCAATGTACGTTTTTCGTCGTTAAAAAAGCTTCGACTTGATTCGCTCTCGGCGAAGGTTATTTCGCATTTCATTTAACACACGTCGTTTTTCGCGCCGAAACTACCACTACCGCGTGCGATAATATTCACACGGCGAATTGTTTCATTAAATCTACGCACTTCTGAAGACTATTATGCAAATAAGTGTTTACGCTACAAAAAGAAAATTCAATAAACGTTTCGGTTGATGAAAATTTAACGTTTTCTCTTTCCGTATAATCTCTGTTGCGAAACGTTTCGCGCGTGAATTTACGTAAATAAAATGTCAACACTTTTGCGTCAACAGTATCGCGAATAATACAATAATTTTCATGTTTAGCGCTCGCCGTTCTTATTAGAAATCGTTTCGATGATAAGAAGTTCGGAGTTTAACAAAAGCTAATACAGAATACAGTTTGCGCGAATAGAAAATTGCGAATAAAAATAAAATCTCAATAAAACTTTGATAACGCAGAAATATTATTTAGATTCATCTCGATTTAAATGGCGTAGTATATTAACTGCGTACTCTAAAAAAAACTCAAGTTTCATATTAAACTCTAAAAAAAGAAGAATATTGTCCTTTCTTGGTCTTCGGGAGACTCATCGAGATATTCATAATTACTCGTTTGCAATCTTTGAAATGACTTTTATTTAAAGATGTTTGTTTCTCAGCAAAATTGCGAACGGCGCAGAATGCTGGAAAAATAAGCACGTGCTATTTTTCAGCTCTATTTTTTAACACACTTCTCTGTCACGCTGGAATTTATGTTCTCCGAGTCACGGCGACTCTATAAAGTATCTGCCACGTACGTTTTACTTTACGTTTTTATGTGATTTTCTTCTAACGAACAAGTGTGCGTTCCGCGCAGAAGTTGCAGAACGCGCGCGTCGCCTTAATTATTTACTGTGTTAGATGTTGCGCGCGCGGCATCCTTTTTATTATGACGCTGACATCTTACACGTCCCTAAACTTCGTGAAAAGCCCGCTCTTCGTCGCCCCTTTCCTCTTTCGCTGCCATTGAATCTCAACGATGTATGCAACAGGCAAAGTTGGTTTCAAGTAATGCGCTTCGTAACTTAATTAAAATCGACAACCCGCGCGTTTTCCTTCTATCGTCAACGCTTTATATTATTGTCACGTCGTAAAGAATGTTGCGCGCGTATTAATTCGAAAAATATCAGACATGTATAAAGTTGTGTAATTTCTAATTGTTGAAAAAAAGAAACTCATAATATATTCCAATATACGACACACACACACGAACGTTTGCTGCACATGAAACGATATTAATCACCGCAGCCGCGGTGCTCGTGATGTAGATACGAAAGTCCGGCGGATTCGCAACTAATCCGACATCATAACTTCTCTGCGGTAAGACTACTTCTTATTTACTCAATAGGTTGACCGAATGCGCGACATGCGCCGTTCCTCAAAGGCCATGGGACATAATTGAGATAATTTCCAGTGCCATTTCCGAGAGACAGCCACCGCCGCTTGAGAGAGCCACGGAATTAGATTAGCAGATTAGTGAACTGCGGCCTGATATACGACCTAAGCCGCTTCTCTCGTTTTGCTTTTACGTCCTAATTCCATCCCGTGACCCCGTTCGAAATTGTAATTGTAATAATTTCCCGCCGCCGCCGTCGTGTATTACCCGCCGGTATTACACCCTCCCCGAGAACACGTTCGAACTGTCCGGGGCTTTCGTACGAGCGCGCGTGTGTGCATGTTACGTAGCTATCTGGTGATTTGCCTACGTACCCGAGCTGCCCTCGTAAATGCCTCAAGGATATACGGAGATTGCGAGAGCGTTACGACTTGCCGGTAACACCTTTTCCCATACCCCACGTGGGAAGAAAAATTTAGATGCCGCGGATATCGCGGCGGGCACGCGCGAGCTCGCGCAAATAAATAGCGTGAAATTCTCAGCGCGAAAAGGCGCGACGATATAGGTAATAACGAACCTTATTTTAATATACCTTACATTAGCGATCTTACGTGAGAGCTTTGGTATATGGCGCGCGATAATTAATTGCATTTCCCGAGCTCGTTGATTAAATACGTGTTGATAAACGTGGTGAGTACATGCCTCTCTCTCTCAGAGGCGATAGTCCAGCGAAGTCGTTAAAGATGAAGTCTGCGCTTCACGTCTCTTGCCTCAATTCTGACGATTTTGTCAGGTATCTCGGCGATTACACATCCTCAATTTTTAATTTTTTTTTTTTAGTTCTTTTTCTTGTGGAACATAACAATTGCATACGCGCGATTGCTTTACGCAAGAGTACACGAGGTTTAATGGGAGTAAAAGTTTGCACACTCATACGTGACACTATTTCCGATTCAAGAGATCGCGACAGTTGTAGTTAATTAATACTGATGAAGCGTGACTTAACGCAAGAAACATCAGCGACACTTGATTCGAGTCTCGAGAAACTTTCTTTGAAGTTCGCTGTCTTCTTTGTGTTGCGTCTACGCTGTTATGTGAAACCATTATCAGTCATGTACTACAGCGTTCATTGTGTTCGAAGTATTTTTCTTGTTGTGCACATTATCCTCGTTTCACATTATCAAGATTTTTAACAGAGCGAAAAAAAATATTATTTAAGAAAAACACACAGATATTATATTTCAAGATAAAATTTATTCTATTTTGGAGAGAGAAAGCGCGCGAGTGAGATCGCAAGAACAAAAACTGCTTTGCAGCTTTTGACGATTAATTATTGAGCGATCTGCTGATCGAGAGAACAGCGCGCGAGCGATGTGGCTATTTAAATAACCCTCTTTACCGCCCCCACCGGAACAAGCTTATCTCGCAACATGATAGATTCGTATTGATACATCATGTATAACATCGCGGATCTCATTATCGCGCGAACAAGGGAAACATCGCGCGCAAATGGCCGGCTCTCGTTATTTTGGTTAACGTAGTAAGGCAAAACACTGCGAAAGGAAGTACATATGTTTTCGCATAATCTACGAAGTAATCGATCATGGAAATCCTGTAAAAACTCTCAGAACGTGTCTGCCCCATCGGTCTTGAAGTGTCAAACGAGAATTAATAGCGACCCGCGCCGGTAATATACAATGTATACTAACCCGCTGGCACACGATGAATAAAGATGAGCGGCAAATCGTTTTATCGGACACGCAGAAACAAAAGAAAGAGGAAAAAAAAGAGGGGGTAGACGGGAAAAAGGTAGACGGGAAGCAAGAAAATACAGAGAGAGAGAGAGAGAGAAAGAAGCGCGTTATGCGCAAAAGGAAAAGACGCCGCGGCTGAACCGGAAAGAAGAGACACAAGAAAATACTGGAATATCTCTTCTCTCCGATGAATGAAAAAGAAATTAATAATCGAACTACGTCGTAACTAGAGAGCTTTTCGCGATCCTAATACTGCTGAGAGGAAACCTGTTTGCCCTGTGAATGCGCGCATCCCCGGCGATGAACAGGAAATAAACGCTTTGGCGAGGTAAGATCGAATAAAAAGATTAATGAGAGAAAAAAGACCGTTTTTCTCTGGGATTGCGATTTTATTAAGGAGGACTCAAAACGGATTTCCCCGATACGGGGGCTTGATTTACCCACTTCCGTGAATATCGACGAGAGAATACGCGCTCGTCTCTCTCTCCGAAGTACATATTATATACATCCGCGCAGTTTGTGCATTATTTTTCGCCGAAAGAGACGCGCGTTTCCAAGCCGCTAATGATTTACATTTCGTATATTCATGCGGAGAGAGAAATCTCGCGAAAACTCTTCATCGGTCCGCATGCGATGTGTAAGACGTTTCCGATATACATATACCTGCATCGGCCATTTTGAATTACGAGAGAGGCGGCAAGCGAGAAATTTGCCTGTAGCTTACGTTCCAACGAACGTCTCGAACTTCTCGTTCCAACTTTTGAATGCATACAAATAAGTGATTAAACCAGAATATCAAAGTTGTGTAACGGTATACAAATAAACCACTTTGGTTGTAACGAGAATGTTGTCCCAAATATATTTTTCAAGACACGCAGAGCCAACATTTCGCAATGTTAATATAAAACTGCGAAATGCTTTCTGGTTTTGTTTTATTTTGTTAAAAAAAAAAAAAAACAAGAAAAAAAAATACGCACAAATGCGTATGCTCACGTTGTATATAAAAATCACGTAGTTTACAACAAATCCTGTTTTGCAAATACAAAATAAAATAAAAACTAAGATAAATATAATAAAGCTTTTAAAAGCTTTTGTACAGAAGGTACATGTAACACGTGTTTTTAACAAATAATTTTTAATTGTTGGTATAACTTCTTCGATTTTATAAGCAGAAAAAAGAAAAAGTAATTTTTGGTTTTATACGTATTATTCAAAATAATTAAAAGTCAGAGAGAACAAACGGACTACGAGATGAGCGAGAAACAGTAATAATCGAGTACGTACGAGGAAAGCGCGTCGTCTGTGTTTTCCTCTGAAATCGCGCATGTCAAGCGACGTGCTCACGGCCAGCTCTTCGTGAATCAAAACGGAAGAGAAAAATACGCACCGTCCGAGAGTGCGAGAAACTCATCGAGCGTATACCTACGCAAAACTGCCGGGGTGTGCTATCTCAGCGTAAGATCTCTCTCGGTCTTTTAAATCCGGACGCGTCCCGGTGCGCTCGGGATACAATGTATCTTTGCGCCCGATGTCCGGACGGTTCATTATACAAGGCCGGGCTCTGGCGTGCGCGCGCGCGCCGAAGTTAAAAAACTAAAACTTCGGTGCGAGAGCCGGAGTTTTCACTCCGTAAAGATTTACGCCTCTCGTCTGTAATTTAATACGGGATACTTTCTCGGGTTCCTTTCGAGGAGTCCCGCCTCTCCTCGGCGCCTCTCTCCGGTTTTCCCCGGGAAACGTGAGTGGACTTTGTATCTCGGTTTACCGAGCGTATCGGGGAGCCGTGCCGGCAGGAAAGTGGCGCGCGAAAAGAAAAAAGGGAAGAAAAAAAAGGAACGAACGAACGGATAAAAAAAGAGACGGACGAAGAGGAAAAAATGAACGAGTGGAAAGCGAGGAAGCGGCGAAGAAGAGAGCGGAGAAGAAAGAACGGGAGGAAAAATATGGATATTTCAGTATCGTTATTCATCGCGCTCGGATATCTAATTACAATGACGGGTGGAAGAAATGGGATGGACGAAGATGCGGGAGACGTCGTCGGCTGTCTGTGCTCGCCTGTGCGAAAAATTCACAGGATGAGGAGGACGAGATCGCGTCGATGGCGCGACGGCGTGGCTTCCACATTCATTCTCCGCCGTGCGCGGAGGATCGAGCGTGGTGCAATGATTTATCACCGTCTCTTCGCGCGCGTCTAATACGTGCCCCGGCGAAATTATTCTTTTTTCCGAAACGTAGATTTTCCGACCGACGATACTTTTACATCCCCATCGATCTCCAACTGTCGAACTGGCATTAGTTGTCGCTAAAGTAGCTGCTGATGTCCTCGAGCCGAAGGAAATAGCGGAGGAAGTGCGGAAGGCACTGCAGACAAGAGGGTCTGAATCTAATTCAACAACAGAACGTCGCGTGGATAAGTTGTGAAACTGCTTGAGCTCTACAAGCGCTATTTATGCGTTATAGCATAAAGGGAGTGACCATATTTCCCCCCGGTATGAAATTTAGGACAAGTTGTTGATTTTGGTTGTTAGGTGTCGTTGAAAGAGAGTTTAGGGCGAAGCAAATTAACTAGAAAGCGATATATATGTAGTATATAATTTCGAAAAACAAATTTCACATTTTCGTCAAAATTTCGTCGCGTTTTTTGTGTGCTATATTTAGTTTTGCAATTCATTTTCTCCATAAATGTTTTAGCTTTACTTGGTCACGCAACAGTTAAAAAAAAATTTTTGTTTAATTATTTGGAGCTTCTTTATATTAAAAAATTGATTTTTTTTCAATCTCATATCCATTTATGAATATAATAGTGTTAGGAAAAGAGAGAAAAAAAACTGCTTTTATTCCTTTTAATACGTTCATCATATAATCCGCGATCGCACACGAACACAACGAAAGAATGAAATTATTTTACCTCGTTTTCACGTCGGGTCGCGAAAGCCAGCGGAGCGCATTATCGCTAACGTATATTTAAAATCTGCTCGACTGACTGATCGTCGATAGACTGACGTCCTATCTGCGGCATTATGGTAATTGGCGATTCAAATTCCGCACGAAATTCTACGAAGACTTCGTTATCACGGTAAAACCGCGAGAGCGTGCAAAACTCGTGGATTATTCCAAATAATTCGACCATAGAAAAATTCAATGTTCCATGACAGCAAAATCTCGCTTCTCTCTCTCTTTATTCTCTTTACTCTTTTCTCTCTCTCTCTCTCTCTCTCTCTCTCTCTCTTTCTCTCTTTGAGCAAAATTCTGGAAAACTTCGACGAGCAATTATTTATCAAAACGATGAATTATTTTTCATCGAGTTTCCAGGTTCTGTCAATCGCCCCATCATGGGAATCCGCTCTCGCGGCCAATATTTTATTTATATTTCACTCGTAACCCAATTGTCTTTCAACGTCAATCGCGATTCGGTCAATTGTTCTCGACGAATCGCTCGTGCAAACGCGCGAGAGCACACCGCGCGAAGCGCGTCTGCAACAATGACGCGTAATAACCGCGGCGTTTTTTTTAATTAGCATCACGACGCGAACGCGGTTTATCTCGGGGCGTGCGCTCCGGCGGCGCTTCATCCAAAACACACGAGAGCGCTCCGCTTGAAATTACGTCGACCTCGTTTTCACGCGGACACACACCGCGCGACGCGCCGCTAAAATTGAGATCGCGTACTCTTCCTCTCTCTTCTGCGTTTTTTTTCCCCCTATTTTTAGATAAATCTCATTTGCATAATAGCGCCGCACGAAGAGCCGCGAGGCGACGACGCGTTCTCGCCTACGGCCGGCGTGCGAACGGCCGGACAAATGGCTCTCGTTTACGACGGACACGCGATGGAAAATCCGTCAAATGGAAATCGGTGCCGGGCATTTCGCACAAAAATTTGAATAATACGCGGGTGACATTTGCGTTGTAAGACATACGAAATCTGCATGTGAATATCACCAAAGACGCCAACACGTGACTGAACATGAAATTTCGTCGTACTCGTGCGTGT
Organism: Pseudomyrmex concolor; assembly: GCA_014839585.1. NCBI lineage: Eukaryota > Metazoa > Arthropoda > Insecta > Hymenoptera > Formicidae > Pseudomyrmex > Pseudomyrmex concolor. Next base: position 9,619 of record QVOB01000800.1, on the reverse strand, counting down.
AAATAAGTTCGTAAAAACGACCGTGCGAGATCCTTTTTCTTCTTGTACGTAATAACATCGCGAGACACACAACTTCGTCTCGTGCTTCTCCATCTTTGTCACACGAAATAAGAAAAAGGAATTGTATAATCGCGTTCTTTAAAATAAAATAAAAAAGGGAATAACACACTGAAGAAAAAAAGTTCTCAAGTAGATAAATACATTTTCACGAAACCTTTTCACTTTTAATGAAACTGTTTATTTTTTATTCAAGAAAAAGTATATAATTTTAAATAAATATACACATCACACTAAGTACATTATTTTATATCTATAAATTTTTTACGTTGGTTGAGTGTTTTTAAAATTAAAAAATTCAAGTTTTTTCTAATTAAAAAATGCATTCTGATAAATATTTCATAAAATTAAGATAAAATACAAATTAAAATTTGAAAAACAGTTGGTTAACAATCCTATACTCTCTTAAGCGTGTAAATACTTTAATTAAGAAAATGGACGTTTTGAATAAAAGTTAAATACGTCATTAGCACCAGAAACTAAATAAATAGGTTTCTTTAATAAAACAAAAGTTTTTTGTTTCAAGATAATAATTTTTCCCTCAGTGCATAATAAAATTCATAAAGCTTTGATTAGTCAAATAAAACAAGCATACTAAATATTCCATTAAAGATTAACCAATCGACATAATTATTCATAAGTTAATATCGAGTTTGTTTCCCTCTCTTTTACATTCCTCTCGTAATATCATATTTCATCTGCTATTGAAAACTCGGAATAAGAAAGAGAAAAAGTAACTTTTAACAAAGAATTCACTCACGATAATAATAATGATAGTTATAGAGAAAGAGAAAGAACATCAAGTTACATGGAACTCGAATTTTACGTTCGCCACGGAACTGGAACGCGACATTATCACGAATATCGGATCGCCGGGCGAAGATATACGAATGCGAAATACAACGCGACGATCGTAGGAGAGTGGCGGCGTTCACAAGTTGCAAGTGTGCAATGTACACATACATACATACGACACACACGGAAAATCGGTTCGCGCGCGCGAACGACGCGGCAAAATCGCCTTATCTGCCCCGAGATGATTCGATTCGAGTCGGCTGTCAGCTCTGACAATCGTACCCCATTCGAGCGGTCGATTACGCGCGCCGTAATAGACTGTCATTCGCCTACGAGAATCCGTTGTGTAGCGGACAGGTTCGACGAGAATACGCGGATGTAGGCGAGAAGGTTCTACACCGCGTGGCGCGGTCCTCTCGGGCTACGCCTCGCCTCGATTGGGAATTCCGGATTTACGGAGCCGAAACACGTGTACGAATGTGTGTCCGCTTGTCATCCCGTTTGAGAGGTGTTATATCGTCAGCCCTTAGAACAGAACAAAGAGAAAGCGAGCGAGAAAGAAAGAGATTAACGTAAAGAGGAGAAGATACACGCGATAATGTTTTATGACTTTTAACAAACTCTGCGCGTGATACACAATTTTGTTTATTTTACACTAATAAAGTCGTTGTAAAAGAGGAAAAGAGAGATGTAATCGGAAATGATGGGGAAACAACTGATTGTTCGTTTTGCTGTTACATTTCATTAGTTTGTTAATTCCGTGATTTCGTGCGCAATATGTGCACGTGATTACATGGAAAATGTCCATGGAAGCCCGATCAAAGTGACGACGTGAACGCAAACATTGATTAACGATCCCCACGACGATGGCTATTAAACGATAATATTGCACCACAGAGTCTTTAATCTAAATTTATTCACTAAATATTTTCCTTGCGCGATTAAAGATCACGCGATACCGGCGAACGACTTAAGCCACCGTGATTTATTATCCAGATCGCGATACGCGACGTACATATACACTCTTACTCGGCGACTCGTTCGCCGTTAGGCTACGTCACTCGCATGTAAAATGTAAATCCCAAAGGGAACTAATCAAATCGTTACGCTTTACGACTCCCGCGAATCACCGATCGTAAAGAAACGCCGTCGATGTCGCCGTTATTCTCGCTTTGACCCTTAAACTGTGAGCACTTCTTTCAATGTTTAAAATCATCGAGATTCGATCATGCGACTCGTTCCGTTTTTTCCTGTATGTAAAATCAATATGGAACGCGCGAATTATTTCACAAATTTTTCGTTCGCTCTCTCGCAAAATATACGACAGCCGAATCGGAAACGATTTCTTTCTGCCGTCGCGCTTACACAAAAATTTCTGAACGTAAGAACAAACATCCGCCGTTCTACACCATATATAAATCTCATCCCTTTTCGGAGATGTCCATGACAATACTACGGGCAATTATCGTTGTTCGCAAAATGAATTACGTACTCGCGTTTTTTTCGAAACTCGCGAGGCGATCATTTCGCAGGACAAAGTTCACTCAGAGAAACGGTTTACGCGTTTATACAACGATTTAATCAATTACTCCGCCGAAAAATGGTAGGCAACAAAACAAAATATCTGTTCGACGTTTGTCCAACTGATACCCATCACAGCGAACAAAAATGAAATTACCAAACGTTGTTTTGTTCTTGCAACTATTTTAGCCGCTGCTGCACAAGTGTGCAATACACCAACGAGACGCCGTAAACGGTCAAACGCACATTTTTCTAACAAAATACTTCAGAAAACAGTTGTCAACAGCTTTTGAAACGAGTTCGCTTAATTAATCATTTACGCCGCGTTCGCAAAAACAAAGGACACTCGTGCAGCGGGCGACAAAAATTTGCCAGTATTTATTAATTTGTTTTTCCTATGTAATAAATATGCATGCTGTTTCTCTTTTGTTTTTGTTTGTTTTTGTATTTTTTGCTTTTATTCTATTTTCTCTACTTTTCGTCAAAGAGAACGTATGAAATTTGTTCGATAATGATTTATCGCCGAAATTGGCATATCGTGCAAACGAAGTTCCCTCCTTCCCCTTCCCTCGGAAAAAGAAAAAATTTGTTCCTCATTGAAAATCTTCTCTCGAAGACGATAAGTCTCGGTCGACGAAGTTTCCTCGTTAAAAGTCGCCCGAATGCCGCATTCCCAAAATTCGCAACCCGGGATTTCTCTCCCGGGGCGTTCTGTATAAACGCGAAAAATGGCTGTCAAGGGTGCAGTGAGCGCGCGTTTTAAACGTCGCGCGCAACGAACTCCTCCATCTAAGAAGTTACAGTGCTCGGTAACGTCACTTCTACTTTTTTTTTGTTCGTGTCGTCTACGTAATGGAAACGTACACGTGGAGGGAGAGGGGGGGCTCGTGATTGTGCATGGCGAGTATCAAGAGAGAGAAAGGGTCGCGTGCAATGTAAGTGGTATTGCCATGCCGTTTAGTCAGGCGTCGCACGTGAAAGAGGATACAAAGCGACGCCTCGTCGTCCCTTCAACCCCCGACTCTTTGCGGCGTGGTGGTTAAAAACTTTATCGGTCTGTCGGTTTCACCTACGATCTGCATTAATTTGCACCGATTTGCATTACCGGCTTTGCTCGCAGCTTTCGACAAACCGAAATTTGCATTAGCCCGAATAGCGACGCGCCCGGGAAGCGACGAACAGCGTCAGGCCGCACGTTCCCGTAATTGGCCAAATCGCTCCGTTTAAAGAAATAAAGTGCGTTGCACGATTTCCGAGCCGACTCGTTGCCCTTTCGTAAGCGCGCGTATCGATCTGACAAATTCGCTCTCTCCCTCTGTTTGCGTCGTCGTCGTCGTCGTCGTCGTCGTCGTCTCTTCGACACACCGGGCTTACACTTCCGCATTGCCGTTAAACCAGCTTGCATCCGGATTCGAAAAACAGAGTCCGGAAACGACGACAACGGCTCCGACGAGCGAAACGAAACGCGTACAAACTCCCGGAGAAATCTGTCCGCGATTTACGTTACGTCCGCCTTGAACGTCGCACCCGGCTTCGGCAAAACGTGACGTCGGGATTAATTCTCAATCTTTGCGACCCGTAAATGGAAATTACGCGTATGACGTGCCGCGGGGTCTCGTTAAGAATAGAGAGGAAAATTTTACAGTTGCTTTCTCGTATTTACATTTAATCTGTCTTATTATTTTTCCCCTTGTCTTTATGCTCACAATACACACTAAACGCAATTTATGTACATAATATTGCGCGTAACAGCCGCGAAGAAGATGTAAATTGGGGATTTAAAAAGCGGGATTTGAAAATGATTGCTTGAATTGTTCTCGGTGTACAAGTCACATTTATCCCGACGTGTGTTCAATGAACACACGCGCATATACGTAGTGTTAACTAAACGTTATTTCAGACGCTGGGCGTTCTTTTTTTTTTTTTGCGTCCGCGCGCACAAGCAGATAAATTCGAACTTTCCATTAGGAAAAACGCGGGATAAACCGATGCAACGGCGCGATTATTCGCTGGTCGGCATCGGAAAAAAAGGAGCTGAAACAATACGAGATAAACGTCATCGGTTTTGTTCTCGCCTCGCAGAAACAGAGAGAAAGAGAGAGAGAAAGAGAGTCCTTCCGATCTCGTATTAATTTACATTACAAATGTGTGCTCGTCGGATTCCGACGAATCAAAATTTGCATTACCCGCGTCGCGCTCTCTCTCAGGTGTGAGTTAATGGATATAGAGTGGGCATTTCGATTCTGCAAGTTGCACGAGTGCTATTCAACTGCAGCCTGTTCCTTGATTGGGCAATGCGCGCGCGAAATGGAACAAATCGATCTAAGTTTCGCTATCCTAAACGCCGTCACGCCGCGATATCAGCGATCAGCCAGTTTGCTTGATGTACATAAACCAACAGTTACTTAGGAAATCAATGATCATAAAACTGATAAACATCGCACGAAAAAAATATAATATTACATATTGTTTTAATTAACTACAATATGATATTTGCGATTCTTAATTAATTCAGTATACAGTGATTAAAAATTTTAAATTAAAAAAGCAAGAAAGTTATTTTGTGCAAAATCGAAGGAAATTCGATCTCGCATAAACTCGAAGGTTTCTTTAAACTCATATTACAAACGCGTTAATTCAACTTCATTAATGTTCTGTTACACTGTCGACGTAGGCTAACTAGCGCTCGATGGCGCTCCGCGCTAAGATCGACGAACGTTAAACCGCCTCTACGTGTTACGTAGCGCACTAACTAGTTACTTCCAGGTCGAAGTTAACTATCAGACTAGCATAAGATCACGAACTTGCGAGCAGTAGCAACTAACGTTGCCTTCCGCTCGTCAGATTATTCGATTGTGCGCATATCGAGAGCGACGAGCCGTTCCCCTATTAACGCGAATTCACGCGCGAGAAACTGCCGTTTTAGCGCACCTGTGTGTGTGTGTGTGTGTGTGCGCGCGCGCGCGCGTGTGCGTGTGACTTTATAAGTTATACAACACGTTATATCACACGACACAGTGTCCATAATACGTCAAATTAACTCTCTCTCCCCTTCCTCTCCGCGATAAATGAGGGATCCTCGAAATATATCCTCTCTTTCTAAAAACAAACGGAGAGAATGCAACTCTAATGCATTTACGTGCTGAACGCTTATGCATCTCTATTTCTGGATTGTTGTGCGAACTGCACTTCATATAAACGAGCGCTAGTTTCCCAAAGTTCCGTAATATAAACGTCAGTGAAAATGAAATTTGATGTAACGAGGCTAGCGTATAATTTTCAAAAAAGAAATGAGAAAAGTAATTTATTAATAATTTCGCGTACACACTTATACAAACGGTCGAAATATAACGGTCCGTTCTGCACAAGTATCAAGTAACGGATTTTACGGATTGTGAAATTGTAATGAACGTGGTTTAAGTGAAAATTGAATTATTTCTCGCTCAGTGACCTGCAATTTGTCGCCGAATTCGTTTTTCAGCGACAATAACACACAAAGAAATTGTATATAGTGCAGAAAATTATAATTTTGTTTGTACCACAGATGTAATGACAGAGTAATGTAATTGCAAAATTTCCAAAGAATGATTCTTGCAATTTAAAAATACTAAGTGATTATTATATCGTAAATGATTGTTTTAGCGACAACAAAACGCTTGTTGGCTCGTTACAATTTTTTTCCTTTTTAATTCACATTCATGATATTTCAATTTTGCGTGTGCGCATGCAGGAAACCGAGCTTACACGGGAGCTAGATTTCGAAAGCCGCAACTCCCAAGCGTTTCGGAAGCAGACGATCGATCTCGCGTCACTGTTACCAGGATCGTCCGCGTTTCCTTGTACATCCTGTTCCCGAAAGACACATCTCAAACGAATACCTCGTTCTTATGCGCGGTGCGCGATACATTCCGATGTGAAACGTTGGTTCCACGAAAATTGAAGAACGAATCGAAGCAAACTGGAACGCTTTACATCGTATAAAATTATATTTCGAGCAATATTAGAAAAACTATTTGAGGACATTTGTAATTATTTGAAAAGGCCGATCTTTTTCTCTTACCTCTGCGCGTTCGAGTAATTTCAATAATTCCTCACAATAGCGCGATTGTGACGCCGGAAATGTAAATCCCGATACAAAAAGAACCAAAGTTCAAGACAAAGTTATCTAAAGCTACTTAGGGAGGATCTCAAAGTTAGCTCTTTAACGGCCGATGATCAACGACGCGCGTGATATCGGGCGAACGAGATGAATCCGATCAATCAGACACGTGCGCGTTCCGATTTTCGTTCGCTCCGATCCGGAAAGCGTTATATTAGACCCGGGATACTTTCCAGGAGTGGCTCGCTAACGACCGCACATATTTGTCGGATTCGCAGTTTGATGAATGGAAACTGCGCTCTATATCTATCTGAAACCCGGAGGTGAACGCGCACGTCGTCCCTCTCTCCTGTATAGCGGAGCGGCCAGCAGTCGCGCACGTTGCGTTTATTATCGCGATTGAGAGTAAAGTTTGTGAAGACGGTCCCGAGTGAATTGCGTCTCAAACTAATCGCGAACGTGCATAGAGATAACTCGATTTAGCTTTTTATTTGTCATCCGACGTTCCTCTTCCTCTTTCTCTCTCTCTCTCTCTCTCTCGCTTTGTCAAGCGAGGGAAAAAACATCGGAAATACGCGAAATTGCTCGGCGTATTAGACAGTTGTTGTTGCGTAACGCCTGTTTTCATTTTATATAAGCTGGTAAGCGATATATTAATATACGTAATAGATGAGGCCAATAATAGAATACGGCGGGAGCATTAATTTTCGTGATAATCGCTCACGCACGGATTTAATTGGATTATGTATTTAGCAAAAGTAAGCGTGCGTTATATATATAGGGCGTAAATGAAAGTTAAGCACCGCGTCTCGCTCGTGGCAAGAACGAACTATTATGAGCACGTAACTTAGGCAGTATAACCTCTCGCGTGTATGTATGTGTGTGTGTGTGTCTGCGTGCGTGCGGCATACGGGATGAATGGTATTAGTCTCTCTCGAGCTGCACTCATTTCCCGCAGAAGTGTGTAATTGCGATTTACTAATACGCTAAATATCTTATTTCTGCTCGCGAGCGGAATTTTCGCGTTTAACTTTTCGCGTGCGAGCGTTATCAAATCGCAACTGATGATATATCGATACTTATAACATAATATTTTCTTAATCACAAAAATGGCAACGCAATATCGCGAAATAGTCGCAATTAAAAATTGAATTGTTTTTTCCAACAGTCTTTTTTTGTTTTGATAAATTGCTAAATATCTAACGCCACAACGAAGAAGAAGCACTCACGGATCGGAGCGGAGAAAAGAGAGAAAGCGCACATACATAGAAACTGTAAAACTTTCGAGTAAATTCATATGTCTTTCCCGGATTAGCGAAAACTGACAGAGAATTGACAGGGGCAACGTTAAAAGAGATCGTTCCGAGAGCAAATTTCTATCCGAATTTCTATCCGATCAATGTTGGTTTTCTGCCAACGCTATTCCGATCATCGCGCTCTACAAGAAAGATATACAAGATGATAAAGACGTATCGCTGCGTACTTCTTTGCCGGGACACTTCTTTCGTTCGCTCTTATATAGCAATCGCGCTGATAAATTACTCTAATTACAATTTTCAATTTAATCTTTTTAATTTGTGTTAGACTAGAAATAGAAAAAGAAAAAAAAATAGAAAGAAAAAAGAATTTCCGTCGAACATTTTTTTTCTTCGACGAGAAACTTATCGACGAGAAATGAGCGACGTAAAAACCTAAACATTTCAAGACCTTTGTTCCTGCGCGAAATGGCAAACGGATTGTTCTTTAATAAAAACGCACTTTAGCACCTTCGAAGTGTTTCAGGTGTTTTACGAACCATGGAAAGTCCGGGCTCCTGCCATTACGGGGGTAGCAATGTTTTATTTCGCACGTCGACACTAAGCGGATCCTTACGAAATGAATTTAAGAACACGTCTTTTTTTTTTTTTTTTAAATGGTCGACTCCACTACTGTGCGTGCGATATTTGCCGAAAAATTTTCAATAATGCAAAAGTTTTCGTCTGATTGTCGAGAAAAAAAGCGTTCGACTTTTTACGCATTTACGCACAACTCGCGTTTCTTCTCAGCCGAGTTTTGAACATATTTAGTCTCGATATGCGCTCGAGACGCGCTCGTCGTCGACATCGTAATAAAATCCGAGCATTTTAATTTCCTGCTATTGTGAACGTAAACAAAAGTGCGTTTGTTTGCAACGCTAAGAAAGCTTTAGAGATATTTTCTTCGGCGAACAATAGGATAACCGAACTTTTAGCAATAATTGGTTATTGATTTTTTTTAATTGTTAATATTTTATGGTTACTTTTTTACTTGACATAGTAAACGTTGTAGTAGGATTAATGTGGATTGGTTTACGACGACATTTAAGTCCTTTAATTGACATTCTTGAAAAAAAAAAAAAAAACGAAAACAGATCCTTGAAGTGTCAATTATTGGGTATTATATCCTGTTACGATCTTGAATGGAACGTCTTATCGCCCATACACGCGTGTTATCTCCGAAGTTCAAAGCGCCAGTTACACAAATTGCTTTGTATTGTGTGTGTGTGTGTGTGTGTGTATGTAAGCCGCAAGTTTCCGAAAAGAGATTCGCTTTCAGACAACAAACTCCCGATACTGAAATCGAAACGTTTTCCCCTCTGTACATGGGCGATCCCTGACAAATCTCTCTGAATTCCTTCAATCTCTCGACGACGGGGCGCGCACACGTTTTCCCCCGCGGCGCGTGAGGAGATCCGGCGAAAACTCGTCTCGCAACGCGGGTCGGCCACCCCCGCCGTCTTGAGCTCCCGAGGAAAGCTCGGGGCGCGATTACATCGAATTCTTTTCCCCGGCGCGGACCGCCCGCTCTATCGCTCGTTCTATCTCTCGTCGCAACACTCTCTTATCACCCCTCTTGCGAGTAGTTCCTACTCGCCGATTCCCCTCTCGGCTCGAGGCCCACCGAGTGTTCGAGTGTTTACTCGCATGCTCGAGTTCTGTCAGTATCACACGCCGTCGGCCAAACAAATCGATCCCTTCTCACCCAGTTCGCGTGCACGGGACTGCCCGAAGCGTGTGCACACGTCACGGCGCAACGTATCGCGTCGATTGTCCGATTTTTTTCTCCCTGTCGGCTCGCAAAACTCGCGGAAGACGAAAGCGCGACGATCGGACAACGAACTCGGCTGCG
>QVOB01000799.1:0-22543 GCA_014839585.1 Pseudomyrmex concolor | reverse complement strand
TTTTTTTTTTTTTTTTTTTTTTGTCTCTTCCCGTTGCCGGTCCCTCTATGTACGACCGATCTTTCTCGTCTACGAAGCAAAATAGGATACAAAAGAATGGTATTTACGATCGAGTTATTGGATTTTCTTTTGGACAAATGATTGCGCGTTATGGGCTCGGTGATGCGAACTAACGAACAAGGACGACGAACGAACGTCATTCGTCGTCTTCTCAAGGTCCGGAGAATATGATTTATTGCGGCGCGCGGCTAGTTGCATTTTAATTAATCGGGTCTGGCGAAACTTACGACCGCTGAACAAAGATAAATTCGTCACGGTCGCGCAAACGGCGGCGGCGGCGGTCAGTACATTTATTTATAGGCAAATGACAAGGCGCTTTTTTTCCCGGCGCGAACGTCGTAAAGTTTTAATGAAAGCTCGCTCAACACCCGGCACACATATGTCCGTTATAGCGCGCGATGCACGTGTGCGCTAGCTGGACTATGGCCGGTTACGAATGTAGTTGGCTAACGCGTAAGTGTAATAACGCGTGCGAATACATATGTCGGACAGTGAAATGTTTATAATTTCTCTAAAAGGAAACGAAATTAATTAAACGACTGAATAAAATAAGCCAGGATAAAAATAACGTTATTTTTTTTCAAATAACGTACTAAACGTATAATGGAATTAGTTTTGCTTTTCCACGGTTTTCCTTTGTTTCTTCTTTCTGTTTTTTATTTATTTATTTTTTTTTTCTATCGCAGATAAAGAGAATTCGCAAGCGAACGCAGATAAAGAGAATTAAGCTCGAGGAGATAAGAGAGGATAGATTCTCCGTGTGCCAAGAAATATTGTGATTTAAATTACAATTAAAAAAACAATTTAACTATCGAAAGAAGCGAGAGATATCAATGGTGGAACGCTGATAATAAAACACTTCTCGTTGGCGTCGAGAGCCGGGAAAACCGGATATCCCTAATCGTACTATTGGCTTAAGACACTCGGATACCAAAGGCGCTCTTTCGTTAGCTACTTGTAAAGCTCATAAATATGCAACGCTGCAAAATAAAGCGTAAAAGAATTAGTTTCGCGGAAGGACAAGGAAGAAAGGAGGAGGAAGCGAAGACAGCTTCTTACCTAACCGAAGCTTCTCGCGAATATATATGTATACATATATATATATATCCGTCCGATTCCGTGGGACCATTTCTTTAATTGCACGGGAACCATGGCAACTGGCCATGGTGCTGTGTGTGTGTCGCACAAAGAGAAAATATTACCCCGCGTTTCTCACTTTTCGCAGCCGGAGCGTTCGACTAAATTGCTCTTGGAGAATACCAAACATAATAATAATAATAAATATAATAGTTTTATTGAGTACACAATTACGTACTAAGCTTAGCACTAAAAATAATGTATTTAAATAAAATACTAGAAAAATGTAACGATGACTCAAGCAGCGAAACAACAGATATACACGAAAAAAAAAAGTCTCGCTATTACATGGCCAGCAACAAAAATTGGCTGATGTTGTGTTTTCTCAGCAAAATGTTTTGTTGGCAAAATAAAAAAACTTTACAAGCTTAGCAAATTTTATTTCTGATCACATAGTAACTAATCTTTTTGCTATTCATCTTTTTTTCCCATATGACGTAGTAGCTTGCGTCGAGTCTCAAAGTCAAGTCTTTGATAAAATATTTATGTGTATGTATTATGCATATATTATGCAAGATTTAAAACGCGTCGATTTGGACACTTCGCACGCAATTTATTTCGTCGCGAGATTTGATTTCACAAACGACCAACCACTGCATCGTGTTTCGTTTCGCAGTGACGACTTTCTTCACGTAAGCTGAAGATTTCTGCGCGCGGTCGATACGCGATCTTCTCGACGTTAATGGGATAACATCCAGAAGTCATTGCGCGCCTTGTATAAAATATATCACGCAAATCCAGTTGTGCACACCATATCGTCGTATATATATATACATATATATACCTCGCGGCGAAGCGGAGAGGCGCGTATATGCTCTCTCGCGTACAGATCAGATTATTAATTTCTAATGCCCGTGCGAGGCAACACGCACGCCGGTTCGCAGTAGATAAAGATAAATCCGACGTAAATAACTCAGGATATTCCTAAAGAAGTCTATTATCGCATTTATCAATTCGGTACGCGTGCCTCGCCCGCGTTTAACTGCACGAGATGTATCGGAGCCTGCGTATATCTGTCGAGTGATACCGTTTTGCGATTCTAAATAGTCACGGCGTCTACGCAAATCGTTCGCCAACTCGATTTCACAACTCGAGTCGAATTCAATCGAAACGCGCAACGTACGTTTCTCATCTCGCGTACGTTTTATCTTAATTTTATCTGTCGGATTTGTCGGATTTTGCGTCAAGTTTTTGTTTTTGCAACAACAGCTGACACGATCGAACGACTGAAATTTCATCGCTGCTAGGATTGCGCGTCGGGCAACCGTACAGGCAATATCGGCATAGACACGGTCCGAGCGTTTGTCGGCAGAAGTCACCGGGGGGAAAAAAAGAAGATGTACATGTTACACAGCCGCGTGTATACCGCCACCGGGCACGACACATTTCATCGTGCACTGGGATGGTATTCGCGAGATACTCCAATACATCACGGGCAATTTTTAGGCGTTGCGCCGGTCGGTTTTTGATGCATCGCCGTAATATCGGCGATACATTAATTCAAGGCGAATGGCAAATATATCAGCCGGCCACATAATTTTCGCGCGCAACCGCGCAAGCCGGTTCGGCGTGTCTCTTTTTGCCGACCGACATCGTCTGGCCCGGCGGTTTTTCCGAATCCAACCGCGCGTGTGTCCTCCTCCCCGTCCCCTTCCGCTCCGGGCATGATGATCTATGACGGCAACGACCCTCGCGATGCTGATCCGCGCGAACCCGCGCGCTGGAAGCGTTTCGTCATCCGCTTCCGAGCGTCGTTACTCGTCAGGCGGTTTTTCGCCGGCTCGCGCGCGATAGCAGTGTCCGACCCGTTAAAATCGCCCGTTCAGGGTCGAGGGTGTCGCGCGTTCGGCACTTTTTTTTTTTACGACGGTCGGTGTAACTTTCGCGCTCCGATACTCGTGAAACATGTGGGTCAATCGAGAATTATATTGACGCGTAAAAAAAAAAAGTTACAAGCTTTTATCGAATATCGTCGACTCGATTGCTAATTTCGCGCGTTAAAAAAAAATATATATTTTTGCCTGATAGAATTTTGTGCCGTATTGATCGCGCGCGCATACAGTTTTGCTGTTTCGAATCGTATAATATTCCGCCGGAGCGTCAGAATTTGCGTTAAATACATCGCAGACGCAATTGCGAAAAAAAAGAACGACGGTTGGTTTTAAATCGCGCGCGGGGGATTTATGGGGGAGGCCGGAGCGCGTTATATTAAATCTCGGCGTCCCGGTGCTATTTACGCAAATGGACTTTATCATTTGTAAACATAAATTGCTCCTCCTGAGTCGGGAAATACGTAATAAAACGATATATACGGGACGGTAATGCTCGGCGGTTTTTATGCGCAAAAGGTCGCGCGCGATTATCCGCGCCTCCGGCAACTGCCTAAAGAGCTAATCCGTAATGAAGTGAGAAAGTTGCTGGCGGACTCTGTTAAGGTCGCGCATTAGGCTGCTTAGCAGTAGCAGCAGCCGCGAGTGCGGTCTGAACTTTAATGCGTGAAGATGTGCAGATATATCGTAAATCACGCGGCTGGCTAGGTTAGGTTAGGTTTTGCGAAAGTCGAAATATACAGGAACAGAGGCTACAAATGTCTTCCGGGGAAGTCGCAAACACGGTATGATGAAAGACGTGAGGAATTTGATTACCTGCGATGTGCGTGCGCACGTGTGTGTATGTGTGTGTGTGTGTTTGTGTTGTGTGCTGTAAAATTTGCAGTCGCTGTAGCGCGCTCTTCGAATTCGCTGCGAAATTCGAGATGTTCATAATTACTGATCATCTCGTCTTGTATATAACCTAATTAAGAACCGAGAGAAGTAGCGTTAATTTCGTCGAGTGTGAAATTATTTCTTCCGTGCTCGCCGCGTGTAAATTTCGGATTTACGTTGGGACATAAATTACACGCGACGATCTCTCGCCTTAATCCAAGAATCATACACGGTTCTGGCAAAATCGTAAACTGCGCGCACACACGCACCCCGGGAGTTCTAACAAACTCTTTTTCCTAGAGATGTTTTTTTTTTTTTTTTTTTTTTGTTTTAGACATGTATGCAACAAGCGGAAGTGCACATATTTTATTATTACTTCACAACCCGCTTTTCTTTGGATATTAATAACGACTAATTTTAACGTTTCTTCTCGCATTTCTTTTCCGGAGAAGTTGAACAAACATCCAGACATTGTGTCCACAGTCGTAAACAACAGTGTTCTTTATGTTTTCCGCCAGACGTTTCCTCTCCGCGCGTCGCTCCGCCATCAAGTTTCGCTAACCTTCACGCGTAAAGCACACCGCACGACCTTTTAAGTGCATCATGAAAACCGATTGTCTTAAACGAGCTGTCGGTTGCAGCAGCTTCACCGTTGACGGCATATCCTTCTATTCCGCGAAAAGTCTTTTAAGTGCAGCTCCCAGGCCCGAGGCGGCCTGGTGGAGAGAGTATACGCCTGGCGGATGCAATGAGCCGGTTAATACGGTGTTTGTTAAGAGACGGTCGTTGTACGAACGGCGGACACACTCCGACGTGTTTACCGTAGCTCGCCGTGTTTTACGAGCCGCTTCCAAACAACTGTGCGCGGAAATAGCCGCGCGCAGCAGTAGAATCTTTGAACGTTGAATTACAAGTTGCGCTCTTCGAGAGAGTAGAAACTAGTTAGCCGTATAACAGAGAGACGCTTTTTCGAGATCGAGTCGTTTCCTGCTCGATACTTATCTATTTACGTGTTCACGATTGTGACAGTCTTGTTAACTTCTTCATTAGTGACAGATATTATTGAGAACGCGTGTAAGTGCAACATTGTTGTCCCGAACGTGGTTCACAACGTGGGGAATAACGTTACGTCTCTTCTCGTGCGCATAGAAAACATTCTATTAATGCGTGATAAAAGATAAATTTTTATTAATTGAGGAAATAAAGAAAATAAGCAAGCAGGATATATAACAGTGAATCTTTAACTGACACTTTTTAGTGTAAATGAATGAGTAATGTTACACATTTCTCAAGAAAACAGCAGATATACGCTCTAGAATATCTCGTGGGGAATCAGGGTCGCGATGAAAGACCGTGTAGTTTGAAATTCGGTTACCGTAAACGGTGCGACAACAATGTTGTCAGCGTTGTTTCGGCGCGGGCAACAGCGTCCCATTCTTCCCGCTTGAATGCGAACGGTGGCGATTTCTAGCAGTTCGTTTGAGGGCGATGACGAGATACCTGCGGTCTCGAGAGGTATCTTACGCGAGCAATGGAGTCGCGTGTAGATTCGCGCAATCGTCGACGTGTCCTATCGACGTGAACCTATAAACCCGGACCAGCCAGAGATAATATCGGGGACTCTTTTCCCAAGAACTTTTCCCTCGTTTCCTTCCTCTTTCTTCTCCGCCGTCTTCCTCATTCGTGCCACCTCCTCTGCTTTCATCGCCGTCTTCTCGAGTGCCTGTATATATGAGACGAGTCGTCGAGCGCGGGGTGGATTTTCATCGAGGTAAAAGCGAATAAGGGTCACGAGAGCTTTACGATATGCTCCGATACGATTCCGGTGAACGATCTCACGGCGATCGATGTTCGTAAAATCTGCGTCACCGCGTCAAGCGAAGGGACCTGCATTTATATGCGCGGAAAATTTTTAGGACAGGCCGCAGACAGAAATTGGATGCCCTGTCAGGGCAGTAAAAATGTTTGTGCGCGCTCCCCACCAAAATCGATTTTCACGGTCAAAAATATAGGAAAATCTTTGTGTGCTGTAAGATTTAAGGCTGTGCGCCGGAGCCTCTGGTCGCGCCATTTTAAGATTGATTACCGCGCGGATAGGATCGGACTCGCGTTCCGATAACGAAAATATTAATGGAAATCCGATTATTGCGCGAACAGTGTTAGAATTAAAAAAGCACGAAGAAGATTTTCTCTCGTAATTAATTTCAAGTTTTTTAACAAAATCTGTGTTCTGAAAAATGTCAACATTGATTCGGGGTTTAATTTATTTTGTTGAAAAAAAAAAATTGTCAGATTTATTCGATCCGCCTTGCGAGCATTTATACGCAACATTCCTCTTTTTTTTTCTTCCCCGACGAGAGATCGGGGCTTGATATAAAAAGACGCGGCTTGCTGCTTTAACTGAAATCTCTTCAGACGAATCTGCGCGAAGCTGGCGGTTGAAGCGTTATTAACTTTCGCCGAATACCGGAAATTCTCTCTCATGCTCGGGAAAGATTTAAGCGCGCGCCTTGCTTTACGCTCGTTAAACGTAGTGTGCTGCTACACATAGCATCTTCCGCGATTCTTCAAGAAGTTTCTTCAGTCTGAAATGCCTGATAGAAGCGCTCGATAAGCGTCTAACTATACGTTCCAATGAGTAATTTTTGCCGAGCCGTATATTTAGTGCGTTATTTCAAATAACCTGCGCATCAGCATGCAAATATATATATATATCCGGACACACACGTGTATTTTTCAAATATAATTAGATAATAATTGTACGCGTTGAAAACTTGGCACAAACTACATGGTATTTTGCGCGCTATTTTCTGCCGCGGTGCGATAATTTTCTCGAATTATCACACTCTCTCACGGAGACATCAACTGAAAAATATCCCGCAGTAACTCCGACGTGACAAGTCGAATCTGTTTCCCGACGAAATATAATTTGCGCAACGTCACTACCAGTTTATGTGCGATTTTCATCTCCATAAGTCATGCTACATCAAGCGCGGGGCGCGGATTCTGACAGACCCCTTTCGGCATGTACACATCATCCCGATATCGCTTGAATATTTAAGGATTTTTCTATCTGCTGAAGCGCGTCGCAATGCCGCTTTCTTCCGCGCCGCCGATGACGCAGATAAATCGATATCGCGCCACTCTTCGTACGTCCGTCCTGTTCCCGAATTTATCCGTCACACTCGCGGTGTGTGTGTGTGTGTGTGTGTGTGTGTTACGCGCTGAAAATCCGCTCGAGAATCTCTGACGGAAGCCGCGCCGTGGATCCGCAGATCCACAGCGCGATGGCGAGAGCGGCTTTCATTTCTCCGCCGCCACGGTCGTGTTTCTCTTTCGTGTCGCCGCGTGTCCCTTTTATTTTTTCGTGCCGTGTGTGCTGCCACGCGCGTTACAAATTGACCTATGCCTCATCGCGAAGCGAACCGCAGTCGACGCCGCGCGGCACCCGCGACGTGAAATACCGGCCGCGCGTGTAGTTATACGAGCGCGCACACGCCGACCCATTACTTGCGGCTCGCAACTCGAATTAATTAGCGACATTAATACGCAGATACGGCCCGGTCGATGAAACGCAACTGATCGCGCAACTGAACCGCGGAATCGTCGAAGTCCTCCGTAATTGAACCCCGCAGCACGAACGCGCATAATAAACAGGATAATCCCCGCTCGTAGAATTATTTTTTTTTCTTCAAACCGGATGTGTATATATACACATACACACCACCGATCGTTATTAATTGAACGCGTATCAAGAAACGACGAGATCGGTATAATTTTCTCGGCGGAGTCCGCGCGCATGTATATCAATTTTCTGGATTATCCTTTGATCCTCTCTCATGCGCTTTGCGTATACGTGATACATCGAGATCTTTGCGAGTGATACACTATACGGCTTATAACGAGCTGTTGGTGTCAGTTCGATCGGGTTCACTTACGGAACAAGATCAAGCGTTTGGCTTGAATCCGTTTAGGATCCATCACAAGCGGGATAAACGTTGTATGAAATCAGTTGCTACGCTCGTAGTGCGGAAGATAAAACGAGAATCGGTCGTCGCGTTGTTGAAGCAACATCTGTGCTTTAATCAGAATGGATGAAACGGGGGAGGGGAATATTAATATCTCGTTTTAATAATTGTACATTTTTTATCTGGATATTAGATCTTTGAATCGCGAGCGCACGACAATTCGTGTACGATACGTTATATGCTAATAATACAAACACACGTTGCAGCGTACATTACGTGCAACGTGTATTGCATGCGGCGCGTACACGCGCGGATACAAATGGAATCACATTGCGCCATTACTCCGTGTATCGTAAACTACGCGCGCTTATTCATCTCACGAAATGTAGGGCTTGCGCGTAACGTAAAAATTAATAATGCAGAGAGAGAGAGAGAGAGAATGCGTACATATATTATGTATATATATGTATATACAAATAGATTACATAAGCGTGCGTTTTCATTGTGTGCAGTTCACGGAGCGCATTCGACTGTGTGTGTGTGTATATTCAAATTACGTACGTTTTTAACTTTCTTCGACGTAGAGCGCAGCGTGTTGTCTACAAAGTTCTCGCGTATTTTCATTGCTTCTTCTTTTCTTCTCTTGTGCGCGCTACTCGCTTGCGGCGCAAATTGCAGCGACTTAAAATTTTAATTTTCTTACGTGCTCCGCGTACGCCGGTTTGATGCGGAATAAAATACAGAGACGCGACTCGAGAGAGATTAAAAGAATCGTTTAAAATTTTTATAAATTACTCTTGCACAAATGCGTGCCGCTTCGTTTTTTCTAATTACTGCTTTACGGGAATCACGGGATATGAATTAATTTTAACTGCTCGTGCGCGCGCGCGAGCGAGCGCAACAGAAATTTTCTCGTAATGTAAAACTATAATAACATTAAACATAATAATTCCCATAAATTAATTTTTTTCACAATTTTTTTTCCACGCATAAAATATTGAAATTAATATTGACAGTTGATGAATTTTTTTTCGATTAATCTCTCTCTCTCTCTCTCATCTACACACTCGTCAAATATTGGTTTTCTCTCCAACAAAATAGAATTGCGCTCTGAGTTGGGTAAAATGAAAAATACATTTTGGTCTTACATATCTCTCTTTTGTTACTAAAGATTTACATTCTATTAAATGTTTCATTTAATATTTGTAATTATCTTGTGTCGCGAAATATATTTTATAATTATTGTCTGCAACCCGCGTCGATCTCTATATAGTACTTACTTATTGCACAAATTGCAACAACAACAATTATAATTGTATTGTGTGACTTGAACTTGCAGTTCGCTTAATCCATTATTTCAAGGATCCTGTTACGCAAACATTTACCCCGCGTATCCTGTTCTACTTCGAAAATTCTCCGATTTGCGCAAAATATAGCTGACATATCAGGCTGATGTTGGCTCTTGCAGTTACGAGCATGCACGTGGCATTACACGAAGCTTCTCGCAAATGGGCGCGTGCGATTCGCGCATTAATGCACAGATGAGCAAGCGTTGCATCGGCCCGAATGGGTGAAGGCAACACACACATACACACAGCCTCGATCTAGTCGCGTGTCACGTGTCTCTCGTTACAAGCCCCGCTATCTTTTGCCATCGTCTTACGTTTATGACACATTCTCGTTATCCGGTTAGATTTATTCAGATTGCGATGTGGCGTGACTTTGTTGCGCCGTGTGACTGCGTAAGTATTGCGCGGCAAAACTTCTCTGCGCGCCTCTCCCCGCGGACGCAACTTCTTCGTGACGTATACATCGCCACGAAGCTCGCGCGAACGATCATAAATATTCAGAACAGATATTCAAAGATAAGCAGAAGTCTCGTATCCCAGATATACAAACTTCGCTGTTTGAATTTGCTGAGTCTAATATGTACACATGTAGTTTTATATTATATATATTTCTTCTATTTATATTTCCTGTACTTGTAATTGCGACAAGTAGTGTATGTTTCGTAGGAACAAAAAGTAAACATGCAAATAATTTTATTTAGATAAGGGCGGTCACATCGCACGGGCATCGCAGTGGAGATGCGCGCACACAACGCGCGCTCTCGTTCTTTCCGAGTGCCGTACGTGGAAGAGTACAGAGATTGAAAACATTCTTCTAAATCGACAGGGGGGTTGAAGTGCTTGCTCCCAGCATTTACTTTCCATTGGAAAGTTCGACAATTGGCGACAAAGAGGTCGCTCCGCGTTATTTATTTCACTAAGTGCTCTCGATCGTTCGAGAGAGAGAGAGAGAGCAACAGGGAGGAAGGAGGGAAAAAGCAATGGGCCTTGCGACCTCGATGGAGAACGCGAAAATTCCCCGCGCGTTTGGAAAAGCACGTAGAAAATATAACACGTTGCGCGGTAAATTCTTGCAAAAATGTAGCGTGATATTTTTCTTCCGTGTGCGATTTTATCAAGTTTTATTACCGTCTCGCGCGGATGCGATGCT
This sequence comes from Pseudomyrmex concolor, assembly GCA_014839585.1. Lineage (NCBI taxonomy): Eukaryota > Metazoa > Arthropoda > Insecta > Hymenoptera > Formicidae > Pseudomyrmex > Pseudomyrmex concolor. Next base: position 12,174 of record QVOB01000799.1, on the reverse strand, counting down.
TTGTTATCAACTTGAATTCATTCGGCCGGACTCTCGATTTCCGAGGGAAAACTCGCGCGTCCGCGCGCGAGCGCGTTCTTGTTCTAAGCCGTGTTTTATTAACTTGCACTTAAAGATTAGATTTATAGAGAAGAGTTGTTAACAGTACGATACTGTCGGCATAAATTTTATAATTTACGAGTGATAGTTTATATAGCCCTTTGCGAGACGCGCAAGAAGTTTTATTGAGGAATACACCTCATTTAAGAAAATTCACCGCACGCAAGAAAATTCTATTCATAGCAGCAGATCCCTTCGTTTCGATCTGTCAAGCGATTCTCCACGATGTCGTGAGCCCTCGAGCTATTCCCCGCGCCTGACTTCCCCGCGTCTTACCTACATAACACGAATCGACCTTTATGGCCGTCCCTAATGATCGGCAATGTAGATAGACGATCGTTTTTGTCACGCTTAAGACGAGATTTTCACTTACGTGTACGCAAACGAGACTGCCTCGGGAATTGAAGAAAGCGAGGTTGGTCGGACGTGAGAGCTGCCGCAGCAGCGTATAAAGTTTTTCCGTTCACTCTTTTTTCTGATATATGAGAAAAATAAAATTTTATTGATATTACATTAATATTTGGCTGCAATTAGTTTGCGTGGTCAATCGCTAACGAAAAACGTGTTGTTGTAATAAATTTAAAATTAATTGCTTTACCGGAACAATCGGCGCGATGTTTTTTCGTGAAACGAATTCCGACGATTATATTCCGCCTCCGCGAAAATGTTGTTTATCAACGTTTCATTTGCCGAAGAATTTACATGGTCGCGTGACGCATTCTATGGATATGCATGTGTGTTGGGGAGAGAGTAAGTTTTCCTTGAATGTATTGCGCCGATTCTGCCGGACATTTCTAGAATGCAGAATAGCAGGCGACATTGTGACATTACGGCGTGTGCGCGCTTACAGGAGCGCGGAATTCTGTAATGACTTTACTCATCTGGCTTCCATTCTTGCATTTCCCACAGCGACCAAGTACTTGCATTATCTTCACGGGAGCATAAATACGACCAGAATGTGCGCACTGTTCGCCGTGTGCGACTAATTGTGTAATATTTTTCGCGTGAAGTACGCTTTTGTGCCCTTTTCGAGTAGCGAGTGGAGAAACTGTGTGGCAAGTGGAAATTCTTTCGAAATTGCGACGCGAAAATATAGCTCGCTCTATTTGTTGTGATTTTCTATTTTCCCTTCCGTTTTACTAATCTTTTACTCCCCCAGTCTGTCTCTCTTTCTCTCTTTCCTTCTGTCGCTCTGCGCGCGAAAAATGATTTCACACAACTCGACAGTTTAATCCGCGACTAACCGAGATTTCTGTCTTTGTGTTTCAGGTAGGAAAGCAATAACGGAAGCAACGTAATCGGTAATCTCTAGGTAAGTCTAAGTAGCATGAATAAAAAAAAAAAAAAAGTTATTAGAAGATTAATAAAAATAGAAAAACGATTAAAAAAAAAAAGAAAAACCAGGAAGACTCTTTTATTCCTCTTTGAGATTTATTTTCGCTATAGTAATTTTTGCTACAGATAATTACGTAGAAAAAAAAAACGAAATAAGAAATAATTAATCTCCTTCCTCATCTCTATAATTCGCAAAAGACGCGCAGTTTTTGAAAAAATCTCTGAGAAATCGCCCGAGAGTCCCGTATGATCTCGTAACGATCGACTCGACATACGGCTTCCTAACAGCGCTTGATACAGCACTGCCGCGCCCGTAATGACCGCACTCATCTCGTTCCCATTCTCGAACACCCCATAGCGCTTGAGATGCATGCGTGTCGGACATGTACCACCTTCACGCGCGATTGAAGCGCCTCGAGATCGACTCTCATGCTACAGCTAAATTGTTTCCGAATGCTTACGGACTGCACGCGGTCACCGTCGCCGCCGTCGGCATGTGCGTCATTCAGTCGCCTCACGCATCGCGGATGAATATAGCAAAATAAGCGTGCGCATGTGTCGCACCTTATGTGACGTTTCCTCATCAGATTCCGAAGTACGAATGAAGTTTTCTGACGTAATGACCCGACGGTGCATTCGCAGCCGGCGCGATGAGGGACGAACTCACCGCACGGCACCGCGTATCACTATTCGTGCGCGAAGAAATCAGAGAAAGACAGAAGACAAACCGGTTTTATTTATTAGGTAATTTATTATCGTTTATTCGGAATCCGGTTTTTACGTACGTACAAGACGATGGCTCGTGTTTAGTTTAGCATGAAATATAAGACTCGGGAACTCTTAAGGTCAATTACATCGTTCACGTAATCAGCTTTCCGCATCGGAATTGGTATAATTTTGTTGCTTGTGCGCGGTATTTCTTGTAAAAAACGCGCCCGGCTGAATTTATCCTTGAGATGTCAGCCCCTTTGGTAGTTTATTTCTTCATCCGCGCGCCGCGCGGGATTCTCTTCTCCTTCTTCCTTCGTTTTCCTTGCGCCATTACGGCGATAGTGATTATCTATAATTCCATTGTCCGGTAGGGTGCCTCGTGAATACCCTATGAGTACCTCGTGATGATAATCGAAGAATGAAAAATCGCGAGAAGCTTACAAGAGGCACAGCGGCACGTGATCAGACGCGAAGACAATATCGCGCCTGGCTCTCCCCTCTCTTCGATTCCCGCACGGACGTTTTGCTTAAATCGCGATTCGGTTGATCGTCGATTGTTATAATTCTGAAATCGTTCGGATCCCGTTTCGAATCGTCGCGAAGGAAAAAATCGCGGGGGCACGGAGTTCCAATCTGGAGAGATACTGCTACCATGTTCATTCATGATTTCTTCTAAATATCGACTGCGAGATTCCGCCCGAGGGACTCGATACGACGGAAGAGGGCGGATTCTTTGCGTGTTTTTCTCGCGCACTCTCTCTCTCTCTCTCTCTCTCTCTCTCTCTCTCTCTCTCTCTCTATCCTCCCTCGGGGAAAAACCTGCCTTCGGAGCGAACCTGCGAGAAGAAGAAAGGCTGTCGAACCTGCTGAGACGTCCGAACCGAGGCCGAGTTCCACTCTCTTATCCGGCAATCGTCGAATTACGTCGAGCCGAGTTCAGTTCAGAGAGTCTCCTCGCCAGGGGCCACACGAGGGCCTTCGACGTCGATCCTCCGCGAGCGAGTCTCGTTTCACGAGCCGTTTCGAAGAGAGATTCGATCGGGGCTGAGAGATCGATATCGACGCGGAGTCCCGCGCGCGCGCGTACCTACTTTACGTAACGCACCCTTGTTTACGGGGCCTCGTCATCGTCATGCATTATATGTACGTGCGCCTATACACGCGGCTCGACCCGCAACAACGTGGTCGCCGTGCGGGGGAAATGGCGGAGGGAATCATTACTTCGGTGCGATTCGGTACTTAGCGTCCGCAGCCGGCGGATTAAGTCATAACTCGCGTATGCATGATAGGAACGCTCTGGTGATTGGATAATAGTTCCGATCTTGTCCCGCGCGCGCCGAAGAAAAGCCGTTCGCATGCATGGGGGAGGAGGAGGAGAAGAGGAGGGTGGTGTTATTAAATTTTCTGCCGTGTTCGCGCTCGTCTTCTACCCGCCGCGCAGGCACACATAATACTCCATTGTTCGACTCCGCGGAGAGCAAATCCCTGTGTGTATAATACGTACATGTGTGTTCGTTAATACTGCTTATATTTCGAATCCCGACTATTTAGAATAGTATTACGCGGCGCTTGCGTAGTTCTCTCTGTCTTTCTCTCTCTTCGCGCTGCAGAGACATAATAAGCCCATTTGCTTGAAGATAATTACGACGACGCGCGTCTAACAGCGCAGGCAATTATCATATGTGTGAATAGGAGTTTAGACGGAAACACACACGCATGAAATGAAACGGGTAAACAATCATTAATGTAATTATGTAATTACATTAATTATCCGATTAACGTCGCGCGCTCTGCGTAAATGTAAACGCGCGTGCAACAGTCAATTGTATCTTGTCGCTGTAACTAGATTACGCCTCCTGAAATCGGTGCGTGTTAACGACGCGCGTTTTTCTCTTCTCTCATTTATAGTAAGGTCTCGCGCGATTAAAGTGCAGATTAATAATAATTACGCACGTATAACAGCCGCGGTGTGGTCTCTTCCGTATCGCGCGGATATGCGATTTCTCTAAGGCGAGAAATTAAATTTAATGCTCTCTATCCGCTCTTTCTCTCTCCTCCCTTCACAATAATAACTTTTCTTGCGAGCAGCCTTGCGGTATTATTTTCTCGAAAGGGTAGCGATGGTTCTTCTTTCGATCGTGACTGATCTACCATGCTTCCTCTTTCCACGTCCCGCCGTCGACACGTGCTCTTCAAACTGGAGGCTGCGCTTCGTTCTCTCTTTTCGGTCTTGGGTCATTGCATCTTTCACGTCGGACGGGAGCGGCGCCCGTAAAACGCCGGGTAGAAAACGCGAAAAAACGCAAGGCGAATGCGGCGCACGTGCGGATAAGCACGCTCGGAAAATATTTTCGATCGTCCCGGGAGTTTTGGGTCTTGATACGAGCTTGTCTGCTCTCCTCCGCGTATTCCTAACTTACCACTCGCGGTTTTAATAATCGGCGAAACGTGCCCGGTCTTCGCGCGTCATCGTTTCTTCGTTCGTCGCGACAACGCAACGAAGATTAACGCGATGCGCGCGACGTGCTCGGGCGGATGCATTATCCTTATTGATCGATTAGAGCTCGTTAATATTCATTATATCGACGCGCAACTTACCAGTTTGCTTGTGTTCTCGTCTCTATCTATCTGTCTATCTCTCTCTCTCATTTTATGCGATTGCGTAATATTATTTATTACGCGAATATGCATATTTCAATTCCCATCTGATTACACATTAGAGAAATTGACGCGATCGCATTTGTCGAACGTTTTCTGATTCAGCTCGGCAACGGAAACGCGATTTTTGCAGCGCGAAACGACGACGGCGACACGCCGATAGGCGTTTCGAACAGACTGCGACTAAAGTGTCATTTGCATTCCGCGAGTGGCTACAGGATGTTTAAAACCCGGACAATAAAGGCTAACGTTTATTACCTGTTACCTGGAAGATATACAGTAATCGGAAATAAAACCATTTGTATGTTCAACGTCCCGTGCAGTATCGCGCGATACCGTAATCGGTGCGTCGTGTATATACGAATATTAGGCACGTTTCCGCAGGGAGAAGGAAGACCTCTCGACGTTAATTCGAGCTTTGATGCGACCGGTGAAATGTAAAGACGCGGGCAAATGGCTCGTAAAAAATTCAAGTCGCTCGGGGGCTCCTGTCCTCGCCCAATTCGTCCTATCTCTCATCTTTCTCCGCGACGTTGCATTTAAACTTGGTAAAGATACTTCAAATACTTGAAACATATCTCCAACTGCATTATATTCGTGAGAAGAATTGTATGCCTTGTGTTTCTTTTTTTTTTTTTTTTAAAGAAATTTTTTTACAACCGACCAAAATTTATATCGCGGTTTTTTCTTCTTTATAGAATAAAAAGCGGAAATAGGGGGAGGAGGGAGGGGAAATCATCTGTTTTCTTGTTTAAATGTTAATTTTTCCCGATTGAACGCCGATTCGCTAAACGATTTAAATATCTCATGCATTTTGGGCGAGCCAATCCTTTTGGTACTTCCGAATGTGGTTGTTGCGTATCGACGATGGTGGTCGCTATCTCGGCGTCGCGCGATAGGATGTTGCACATATCAAATTTAGTTTGACGACCGAACGGGGAATTTCGGTCGACAGGTTGTACGGTTAACGCAAACCACGTTTCTACTCCCAAAATGGCTTCGGTGGTACTACCCTACGCGTATTAACGATTTCTACGTCGCGCATGGAATATTTACTTTCGACCGCAGCGCGGACAGGATCAAAATGTCGTAATGCGTTTGACCATAAAATTATTGTTCACGTCCGCAATATTACGTTTAATTTTCTTTTACCGCCGCCGCGCGGGTACGTCGTCATAAATTGACTGCGCGCGCTGCATTTTCCGACGAGTGTTCCAATAATTTGCGTTGCGCCTCGATCGTTTCTCATTAACGAGCGCCGTGTCGTTTATGTCATTCGGCAAAAATAACACGGCGCATTAAAGGACAATTAAAAGTCCGCTGTTGCGAAATGAGATCAGTTTATTCGATCGCGAGACAATTTCACGCGTAAAATGTTTGAAAATAAAAAAAAGAAAAAACTCATGAACAGAATTAGGATTTTGTTCTGTATTATAAACGTTAACGAGATAGTAATAGCACGAGATAGTAATAGCACAGTTATGATTATGCATTTTCAACTTCGAAACTACGCGTTGTGATAATACACGCGTAAATATCAACTATTATTTCTCTCTCATTTTCATTTTTAACCAACACAGATCAAACATACACGCGAGAGAAATAATAATGAAATATAAGTAAATTTTACAAAACGCACGGAAAAGGTACGATAATAGTGCGATATCGAATTGAATGACTGAAAAAAGCCACGCAATTTATATTCACCGCTGAGTAAACAACAGCGCGCAAATTCGCTCACAAACGTAATTTTATCTTTTAGAGAGATACATTTTCTCACTTTAATTAAATGGTATACTTAATAAAAAAATGATTATATTGTGTGTGCACAAAATGCGGGCGTAACTTTATATCTCCGGGCATTCTCGCGGTATTTTTTTTTCTTTTTTTTTTTAACATTAGCGCGATCGCTAGTTTCCGCTTCATTTGCGATGCATGCTAATAATCGACAGCACAATACCGTCGAAGAAAAGGGAGTAATTTGCTCGATGCGCCGAATGGATTCTATCATTAGGATTCATGTTTATGCACTGCTCGAAACTGACGGGTTGGCTGCCGCATTTGTGCCTATTACGCTACCGCTGAGAGGAGACCGGTAAGCGCGCTTCCTCTGTACCTATATACGCCCGTAAGGAAAAGAATCAATCTCGCGGCGCGCGGAGCCGATCGGTTTCCTGTGCGCATCTTCCGCGTCGCGGTGTTCGGTTCCTTCGTGACTCCGCGCTGCTAGCTGATGATATCGTATACGTGCCAGTTTGAAAATTATCGGCGCGGCGCTATCGCCGGCTATCATTTTCCCCGGTGATATGTATCGAGCGGTAGGAGGAGGCGGGCGCGTCGGGAAATTATAGAAGTTTGGCGCGGCATCGCGCGCGCGCACGGAGAAAAACATCGGTGCCAGAAGAGACGAGACTCCGACGGCGCAGAAACTCGCGAAATCGCCGCCTGATGAAACATTATATCGTGCTGGAAAAAAAAAAAAAAAAAAAAGGAAAGGCGGAAAAAATATCTCTGCGCCATACAGGCGGATGACGAGGTGCGAATTCGCCTTATGGCGGCGATCATATCGTGTGTAACGACGTCAGGCTACGTTCGCGGCCGGCGGGCTTCGATTTCAAATTGGAATTCGAATTGCAAATGCACTCGCAATTGGAAAAGTACTTTGAACCTATTGTGTAGCGCTGGTGGAAGGGATAATGGAAGCTGGATGTTGTGCGCGCGCGGTCACAGAGAGAAACGTGCGGTTCGACTGTGTACGATTGATCAAAGTGCTCGTTTGGAAACGGCGTGGCACCTCTCTCGACCGCTTCATTTACTTAATATTGACCGGCGAGAAACTTTCAGAGCGGAAGCGAGAGAGAGAGAAAGAGAATCGAGCGAATCGAATTGAAAGCCACCTCGCTCGTACACGTCGGTCACTATCCGATGATCCGATGTGTGAATCCCGTGTGCGAGCAGCTGTTCGCAGCTTTCACCGTACGTATAACATTGTTTGTTACTTGCGCCGCTTCTTCGCGACGTTATATCGTATACTTACCGGCACGTTATACTTACCTTCTTACTAGCTACGGTATTTATTGAATCAAATCGTGCGAATCGTGCGAACGCGCGCGCGCGTTGACACATTACCTGACACACCGTGTACTTATATAATTTTTATTTATTTACCGCGCTTTGTACATCCAGCGAATGCGCTAGAGATAACATTCTTTCGGCGCGGCAAAAAGTGCTGCGCTACACGCGCGGTGTGTATCGTTTGAAATTACAAAGTGTTATTCTCGTTTAGAGCGCGGCGATGAAAAGTTTTAATTAGAGTTCCCGTCCGATATAATTATGACTCGAAATTACAGCGCGTAATATACAAGTGTGGAACACAACCTTACTTTCCCCGCTGAAAGGGGGGCCGTTCCCCAAGATATTGCGTTCTATCGCTCGCTCCGCGCCAAGTACTAGGAGCTAGTAATTATCTCTTTTGAATGACGCGCCTACTCTCGCCGCGCGGCGTTTCGCGCCGCGGATTCATCATCGAATTTTTATGTCGCACGCGCGAAGTTGCCTTTGCGCTCGCGTGCGATCAACGTCGACCGAGTCGAGTTTGCGATGTCGACGACGTATGCAAGTACGTAGGTATCTTTTTTCTTCTCTTTCATCGCGCGTAAAATTTTTTCGCGCGTAATCGCACGAGAAGACACGCGGCGCGGCTGCCGCGGGTGTAGACGCGAGTCAAGTCCGTTAGTTTCACGTGTCGTTACGGTTTATAAGCATAGGATGCGTTCGGCGTTGCGCGTCGCGCGAGAGAAGCGGGTTCATTGCACCCGCTGGTAGCAGGAACGAACGAACAAACGGACACGGGCGCCTCCGACATCCATCCTATCCGCGTCCAAGGATATCTTTCCGCAGTGGACGGCCGGTGATGGAAGACGCGCGGGACAGAAGGGGAACAGGGGAGAGGAAACGGGTCGGCGGCATATCGACTTACGATTTGACACGGACTAGGTACCTGTCACCGTTAAATCCGCGGAAAGAGAGAGAGAGATTTCGATCGTTCTACCGCAGAACCGACCGTTCTCCGTGCGCGTCGTCGTGTTCTTCTTCCTCTTCCTTTCTTTCCGCAGGAATTCGATCGCGGCGGCCTTAAACGAAACAGTCGTCTCGATTATCTTCGCTTGTCGCCCACCGCCGCGCCGCCGCCGTACCCGGAAAAGATATACGCTACGAGAATCGCGCGATGGAATTTCGCCGCGGCTTCTAACTCCGCGCGTTCATCGTCCGACCCGATAATTCGAAGATAAGAGCGATACCGCGAGAAACCGCGCGGCGCTAATGACTTCAATTAACGCTTTTGGCGCCGCAACGAGGCGTGTGCGCTTACGTACATATAATACGTACACATATGTGATTATTTGAATCAGCGGTTTTTCTCGCGAGAGCGCGACGCTTAAAAGCTATCGGAGTGGGAGAAGGAGAGAGACAGGCTTTATAATCGCATAAATGCGGAATTGATCCCGTAATGAAACTCTGTGTGTGTGTGTGTGTGTGCGTGTGCGTGTGTGCGTGTGTGTGTGTGTGCGCGCGCGCGCGCGCGTTACACTTCCTACTCGTTGTTGCGTGTGTTCTTGTTGAAGCCTATTCACCCAGTGCGCCAATAGCGACGCGAAATTCCTGCGGCATCTGAAGCAGAAAATCGTTCGCCGCGGCTATATAATACGTTACATTGATTTTTCGATGCGAGGCTGAAATTGACGTCGTTTAAAGACGAGCGTTGCTGCGCTTGTCGACCGACGTTGGATTATTACGAAGCACAACGCGTATATTGCGGCTTTACAACGTTTTGGAGAGTGTGGAGAGTAGTCGGTATCTGTTCTTATTATCTCTCCGTAAAAAGCGTCCTGAGTCTTTATTTCATGGAAGTGCCGCAATTGTACAATACGATGCCGTTCTATATATATATATATATATATTGAAATCTTGTCGTCGTATAGACTGTTTTATAAGAAAATACATCGCGCGAAAAGCAATTTCAGTTGGACAAACATCGCGCGCCATCCGTAGAGGTTGTGCATCGTTGTGTCGCGTGAAAACGGAAACGACACGATCGCGCTAATAAGATATTCCTTCCTCGGGGAAGTTCGCGAGCGTGACGATCATCACGTCGGTCCTTACCTATTCTCCGCTTTCTGGGAAATCGCGATCAATTAACAAGGCAACGCGTCATTGGGATTGCTCGTTTAATAAATCGATCAAGCGAGAGGAAAAGCGACGACGCCCCGATAAAACGTCGCCCCGGAGGTATGAAGTTCTGTTCGGATCGTCGTCGTTACGGGGCGTCGCTTTACGATTTGATCGGGCAATTTGCAAAATTTATAGTCCCGCGGGCATATGTAATGATCGGCTTGATTCGTCGTGTTAACGAAGTCCCAGCGACTACGATTATTACGCGCGCGCGACATATTGCTGTATTCGTGCATATATGTACGTGACTCGCGTTGTATCTCGGTGCGTTACTGTTAATTAATTACGATACAGATCGCTCGTGGAATCCCGGCGGCGACGCGCGTCATCGGCGGGGTAGCATCGTCGTCATTACCACCTGCTCCCGTTCGCTCGTCTATCGCTTTCTTCTCTCCACTCGCAGCCCCACGATTCGAGAGGAGAGCAACGATAAATGAGATCGCATGATGACGATGCGCCTTACCCGCGTCGGCGACGCGAGAGAGAGAGAGAGAGAGAGAGAAACATATTGCGCGATGGGTAGGCCGTAGTGTCGAGAACGAGATGGGCCCGGGAAAATAGACAAAAAAAGAACGGCCGGATTGAAGGGGAAGTACCGAGATGCGTAGAAAATAGGAGTGAGGAAGGATGTGCAGAGCTGTATGAGGGGGAAGCAGAAACGATAGAACCGCCAGGACTGAGGCGCGGAAAGTGAGAGAAAGAGACAGAGAAGCACGACGACACGAGGCGGATAGCCGTGTATAATGCATAAGAGAAGCGGGGAAAGAGTAATGAACTGGCAAGGTCGAGCGTGGTAGGCCAATGTCTCGTCCTCGTACTACGAGGTGAACCAGCGCGCCGCAGCAACTACCTTCGTACTTTGCCTCCTCTTGCTTGCGCGATAGTCGGCCGTTGCTGCCGCCACCGCCGCCGCCGCCATCGTTGTTGCAGTTGCAACGGTGCACCACGAGGAGAGACGCGAGGGAAACGCGGTTCTACGGCCGTGCCTGCAGCATTGCAAGGCCGCAGCACAACCGCGAGAAACCGGCCAGAAGAAGAGGAAGTGGGAGATGGAACGCGGAGAGGATAGCGAGAGAGAAAGAGAGAGGCGCGGGAAAGGGGGAGAGGAAGAAGCGCGCGACCGCACAGAGCGCGAGAGACAAAGAGAGGAAGAGAGAACGAAGCAGAGAGAGAGGAAGAGGAAGTGTGTATTCGGACACGTCACACTGCCATTGTGTTGCGGCCCGGCAGAAGCGGAATGCGTAAATCACCGACCTTTCCCTCCCTCCTCCCGCGCCTTTTTCTCCCCGCCGCGTTACGTAACTAATTCGCGAGAGAGCCTCACACCGAGAGGTTCGCGTGTACCTACTCTCTCGGTTCGTTTACGATCATTAACCTTCTTCCCTCTCCTGAAAGAGGTGACGTTGTCGTCGTTCTTCGTTTAAAATTGATTTTGGTCTCTTGGTGTACCAATACAATTTCACTCTTGCGGTTATGCTTTCCTGCACTCGACAACGCGATCCCGCAAATAAATTTCAATGATTTCCGCTCGGAAGAAGCGCAACAAAAGTGTTCTCGAGATTAACGTTATAAGTACGACTACGTGCTACGTCACTTTGAAGTCGCGGGACGCTATAGGAGACTAACGGGAACGACGTTCTCTCCAGGTTCTTCTACCTCTTCGCCCGGCATCTTTTTCGAATCGCCGAAGCGGAAGCTCTATGAGCTCATTGTTCTCGCTCGAGAGGCGAGATAAAACTTACGTGGCAAAAGAGTGGACGGGAACGTCTCTAATCAAGTCGAGGAGGATACGTGTGCGGAATTCGCCGGGCGCTATGGCGCACTAACGTTTCCAGCGTAGGTTTTATTTTTTTATTTTTTTTATTTCGCCACGATCGCGGTTAAAGCGGAAGTGGTGTGTGTGTTTTTCCGTTGGGAACGAGGCTAAACGACGGCTGTGAAAAACAGTGCGCACGATCGTCATCGTTTGCGCTTTTTTTTTGTCTCATCCCATCGTCGCGTCATCATTGCGTAACGCGCCGATGGGATGACGTGCCGCGATCGCGGCGTTCCGTCGATTACATAAATAAATTCTAACATCTGATGTAATAGAGAGAACCGACGGGAATCGTCGCGAGTTAAAGCCGCGCGCGTATCTCG